>CM062815.1:736371801-736596801 GCA_031772625.1 Pinus tabuliformis
ACTATCGGGTATACTTGCCTACCAGTTGGAGGACAATGGTTTGCAGAGATCTCAAGTTTGATTAGCAGAAGTCCATGAGAGTTTCCCTTGAGAGGGAGCTCCAACTACAGGCTTTGGAGGAACTGTTGGTTCCTAAGTAGGAGGATCCTAATATTGATGTGGAGCAGCCGCATGCAGAGGTTCTAGGAATGGAGACATACACTCAAGGAGAATATTCTAGAGATGGATGGAAGCGCACAAGAGAAGCTGACAGATTGTTGGAGGATGCAAAAGAGAATGTGCGAGCACCATCTTCTTAGCACAGACAAAGGAGGTCACCTGAGAGGTACACTAGATACATGGCCCTTGCTAAGGAATGTGTTGAGATTGAGCCATCTTCCTTTGGGGAAGCAGTGCAGCAGCCGATTTGGGTTGATGCTATGGTGGAGGAGTATGACTCCATAGTTTGTAACAGTGTTTGGGACGTGGTTCCGAGACCGGAGAACAATTCAGTTGTGAGTTCCCATTGGCTTTACAAGGTAAAGAAAGTTGCTGATGGTAGTGTGGAGGAGCATAAGGCAAGATTTGTTTCCCGTGGCTTTTCACAAGTAGCGAGGAGGATCATGTTGCTGCAATATATTTTGACAGAGGAGCAAGATGCTAAAATTTTGACAAAGGCATTGTCAAAGTGTAAAATTTAAATTCGATTTCCATAGAGACAGGATCGGGGTGGCAGATAATCCCTTTCTTGTTGAGAGGAAGTGTTGAAATATGGCAACAAGAATATTCCAATTTAATTTGTCCTTGAATTAAAATTGAATTTAGTCTTAACATCGACTTGGAAATAACTAATTAATTGATTTTAAATTAATTAGTTGGATAAATTCAAGTTAGAAGTCTTTCTGAAATCTTGCAAGAGTTATCCCTTAAATTAATGAGATAATATTGAGTTATATTTGAGTTGTAATTAGTTAACTCAATTTACTAAGTTAAGTCCAGTTAAATTAGTTCCAAATTGTTTGAGGATCTAATAGTGAGTTAACAGTCAGTTGATGCATTAATGCACTCACCTAGTGCTACTACAGTTAACTGAAGATTTCCTCATCAGAAACTCATGCATGTCTATTATGAGAAAGACCCAGTTGAGATTAATGTTCAAGGATAGTGTACTATTAGTTGCATGTGTTTTCTCATGGAGAAAACTCATGCATGCAGTCAAGGATTCATCCTTGAGGATTGCACAGTTTTGAAGGCTTGATCATCCACTTAGTAATAGGCTAATCATCAACAAGGAACAACACAAGGAAATAGGAGCTTGGAGGGCAGAGAGGAAGGCTGGAGAGAAGCCAAGATTTCCTGTGAGAATTTGTGAGGATTGTACTAAGATATGGCTAGCTATGAGAGCTAAGGCTTTGTATAATTCCTATGTATTTCCACCATGTATGATAACAAAATAGTGTCGGGTTTTTAGCTGAGGCTTTCCCCAAACTATTTTCATGTGTATTGTGCCATTGATTCTTCTTCTTCTAGTTATATTGTTCAGCTCACTCTTTAAGCTTTCACAAATTGATAGTAGAAGTAGGTTATAGTATTCTTCTTTGATTTGTATTGCATTATCAGGTTAACCTATCATAGATTTTCTACAGTCTGATGGTTACTTGGTTAAGTTCCCCAACAACTTCAACTTGAGATCGATCTAACTGTACTATTCGTACAACATATCTATGAGGATGAGCATTCAACTTTGCACAAACTATTTTAGGTAAGATGTTAGATGGAGCTCTTGAATCAACTAATTAAAGACTTCAAAAGTAAGGAGAAATGGAGGAGTATGAGATTTATATCTTCCCATAATTAGAGTGATGTCAGTTGGATCAATATTGTTTAAAGAGGTGCTAGGGGGCCTTCCCATTTCTTGGGTGGCTTGTGAGATCACGATGGCAGGAAGCAACGTAGTAGGTACTGCTTTGAGTTCTTTAAGAAGTAGCTTCTGCTGATGCTTCAATTTGCTAAGCTCATGAAAGGTGATGTTTTCCCTAGTTTTCTTCATATCATCAATAATATTATATTCCATTTCATCAGAAACTATCAGAGTTTTAGGTGAAGGTGAAGAATCCAATTAAGTAGGAGTAGTTTGAGTGGATTTTGGTGAATATTTCTTACCTGTTGCTTTGTCCCTCAGAGGTAGCATTAAATCCTTCTTCTTTTAATTTGTTTGTGACAATTCAATAGGGTTTTTACTTCGAGTAGCGACAAGAAATGCTTCTTGAGTTTCTTCATTGGGAAGGATAAAATCCCACATTCCTTGTAATTCTGCCACTTCTTCATCGTCCGTTTGTTCTTCGTTTGTTGAAACTTCGTCCTCCTCTCCATATGATTTAGCATTTGATATAGAATTTGGAGGTTCAAGATCAGCAAGGGAATTCCTTTTAAATGGTCTAGAATATTTCTTAGAGGAAGTCTCTACTACCTATTTTTTAATATCAACCATTTCATTAGACATGGTCTTGAAGACTTTCTGTAACCCTTCAAGATCAAAAGGATCTTTTGGTGGTTTCTTCTTGGAGTCATCCCTAAAGGTTACTTTCTTAGATTTTCATTCTTCTAATGTGTTTTTCCATAGCTATTGCCTCTTTCATATTTTCAGTTAAAGTTGGTTTGGCATCTCTATCAACAAAGATAGTTGTGTTTGACGGTAGAGCAAAAATATACCACTCATTTTGGACCTCATCACTGGGCTTAGACGTCATTGGTATCTTATTCAATAATTTATTGAAGCGAGAGTTGAAGTCCTTAATGGGTTCTTTCGGTTCGGCTTTCAAATTGGAGAGATCATTGATTAGGGTAGCTATGGATCTATCATCCCCAAATTTAGTTAAAAATTGCTCTTGGAAAGCATCCCAACTATTAATAGAACCTTATGGTAATGAGAAGTACCATGATCCTGTTGCTCCCTGTAAAGTATATGGGAATAATATTACAACTACGTCTTCTTCCACTACTTCATTCAAGTTAATGGACAACATGAAATTGTTTATATGTTCCTCAGCTAGTAGGCCATTATCAGGATTGAATTTGGGTAACCATTTCTCTAGATGAGTTGGCAATTGATGTAAAGGCCCAACCATCCTAACAGCTCCTGGGTTTTTCCATGGCCTTGGAGGATTCTGTGCCATTGCTAGTATGTGAGTAGGAGAAGGTGTAGTAGTGGTTGAAGGTGATTGGGTAGAGGAAGATGTAGTTCCTGTACCTGTGTGAATCACGATCTGGAGTGGTGAGGTGGATGATTGATCTTGTGATGGTATAGACAGAATGAATGAAGATGATGAAAGAACCTCGCTGTGAGATTTGGATGGTGTTTTCTTAGCTTTCTTATAGCTTGGCAAAGGAAATTCGAATAAATGGATTCCAAGCTTTTCACTCTATGCTCTAGTTAACCGTTGAGATGGGGTAAACTGAGAGGTAACACTATCTTGGGATAACTCAGATTCTTCTTGAGATAATGAAATCCCCTGTAATTTATGAATCAAAGATTGGACTTCAGGGGCTTCGATAGAAGAAGAATGATCTAGCTTTTTTGGGATTTCAGTAGTGGGTTTTGTAATTTTCTTTGCAACTTCTCGCTTAGGATCAGGGGATTTGGAATGTTTTCGAGAAGTTGGAGGTGATGGTGAGGGAGTTTTACTCTTAGAATGGCCTATTGATTTAGATTTACTTGCCATTCATAGTCAGGCCCTCCTTCTAGCGCCAAAATGTTGAAGCCTGGAAAATCATTGCTTCAACAAGGGGAAAAACCACCCAGTCTGTATCTTGGTTAGCAACTCCTTTCCGTTTGGAGTAGTGACTCCGACTGGGGATAATGGGACCAGTTTCCCAATCTATTTTATGATTGTGATGATGGGGTGATATGTGATATTTTGGAGTAATGTTTAATGTAGAAGTAATCTAATCTAAATTAATAATCACATTCATTTTATCCTAATTTAAACACTATCTAATTATAACCATACCGAGGAGTAAATTGATGCATGCGATCTACAATAATGTCTAAAAGAAATTGATAATAAAGGTCATTCAAATGCAATGAGAAATGAATTCCTTTTAATAATAATTGTTTCGTATAAAAAGTTAACCGAAACAATTGTGAAAGATATATCGCATAAGAAATTATTCATGTATTTAGCATAAAATATAGATCATCATCATACAGAAGTGCAATAATGGCAACCAAGATTCGAACTTTCATACATAAACAACTTGAAGAGAAATTATTGCTTGATACATAAGTAAAAAGAATTACGAGATAAAAGTACCATTTATAATATGTCCTACTCATGTGCTTCAACAATATTGATCTACTTTTAATCCATTCAACACCACCTAAGAGTACAAAAGTGAAATTTCAATAGAATATGCTAGATCAGATAAAAATAAATCTTGTTCCATTAATTTCACTACAACTTCCTCAAAGAGATAGAAGTGCATGTTTTGAATATTATTTCTGATAAAAATTTTGGACCCCTCTCTAAATGCATGAGAGGGGTTTAAATACTTAAACTATAAAGCTAAAAATAGATTATTACAAAAATAGTTGAGGAGGTTTAAATGACCTTCCTCAAATTATGAAAAATAAAACCAAAATAGAAATGAGCATGGTGACTAACTGTTCTACATTTGATCCTTTAGATCGCAAATGTCCGTCATGGGCTTGAGCTGTGTTGGTTGGCCGATTTCAGCTTTCAACTGTCCAGTGAATATGACGTCAGTCAGTGCTGGCACCATTTTCTCTGTAGAAGTGGTTAGGCATCGCAGGGTCATCCACTAGCTGTGAGGTTTCACCAAATGTCGCCAATATGCTTCCCAGTTTAACTTGGTTGTTTGCCTAATTGCTTCTACTTTTTCTTCTGTTGCCTGTCTCCACTGTAGTTCAAGTTGTTTTACATTAGGAAGAAAACCTGGAATGGATTCTGCCACAAGGTTGGCGCTATGTAATTTTTCATTAATATTTTTGATGACACTATTTTCCACTGCTACCACATCTGTTGTTGCCTTTTCTGCCTCTTTAAGTCGAGAATCCCAGTTTTCAAATAAGATTTCTTTATGCAAATCCTCTAGTTTAGGCAAGTCGTATTTTCTCCGATATTCTGAATTCTGCCAGGTGATGAAGTCGGATACCTTTTTCAAGATTTCATCATATTCAAGTCTCATTTCCATGACTTGACTTGTCAATTTTTCGCTTGTTTCATGATAAGAATTCCATTGCGAAATATTCTTACATAATAGTTCATTTTGGTGCATCAACTGGGAGTTAAGGCCGAGTGCTTCAGTAATAAACTGATCAATTTTTGGATCATCTTTATGTAGATCAATTATTCCTTGTATTTGCACTTCCTTCTCTGCTAAGCTGGTTTGATGTTTTATTTGCATCTTCTCGAACTCTTGTTGTAGCTTAGCTAACTGTATCTCTGCCTGCTGGTAAGATTTTGCTTGCTGTAATTGGTGTTCAAGCGACAAAATTTTATATCCTTTTTTTAAGCAACGTTTGCACCTCTGTTTCTTTGTTGATGGTCGTTGTAGCATAGGCACCTGCAAACTATGAGAGTCTAGTAAGGTTGGCAGATGGATCGATGGGTGAGTCTTTCCAGAGAACATCCATCGGTTCATTATCAGGGATAGTAACAGCTATAGAATCCAACTTCCTTTTATTACTTTGTCATTTAACAATGGCCTTTTGTTGTGGGGTGTAAAACACATCTAGAAGGGGAATCTCCTCTATTCTCAAAAAATATTCAGAGGTGGCGGTAACAGTGATGTGTTCTACCTCTTGAGTATTTACAGTCTCCTTTGCTGTAATTTCCTAAGTTGTTTTCTGTTGTGGAGTTTGCAAATATAGTGTTTGTTCCTCTGTATTGAGCCTTTTATTAAAGTTGTCACATTCTTCCTCTGAATCAATCACCGGGGGTTTTATTGGTTGTGTGGAGGTGTCATGGATTTCAACCTGTTTTCTAGATGATGTTTGCTCAGCCGTCTTCACTATAGATTGGGTTGTATCCTTTTCCGATTATTTTCTTCTACTTTTCCCATTTTGTGATGACTTCTTTGATTCCCTAGTAGATTTCTCTTCGGATTCTACTCCAGAACCAATTTTAGAATTTTCTTTGGAGTCACCTTCTATACTTACACTGGGAGTAGGCTCCCTTATTGGTTCAATCAACAATTGGTCCAATGGGACCTTTGTTAGCCTCCTTTATTTGTACTCGTAAAAGGTTTCAAGATCTTCACGGTCAAAAAGTAATTGTGCCATATGTTTCACCTCTATGAAGGTGTTTTTCTGCAAAACGATGTCATCAAATGCATCTTCCTCATTACTAAATACTTTTATTTTCACCATGGTGGTAAAGTCTTTGATAGTGTCGAATGGTTCATATTGCCTTCCAGGTAATTTAGGTAATTGAAAAGATAACATAATCTCTGCTTCTTTAAATGCATGCCCTAGGTCGTGTAATGCAAATGCTCCACACTACAAAGGGAATGTAGGCCAGATGGCCTTTTTTCTTCCTTTAATGTTTTACTCATCCCTCCCTCACTAGATGTTTGATAGGCTATCTCTCTAGCCATCAATTTGTCCGGAACATAGTGTGGGAGGACATGGGGGGAAGTAATGTTGCCAAATACCCTGATATACATAAATGTCTCCTCCCCAAACCATCTGGAAACTGGGATGATATCTACCTCGGCTTCTTGGGAAAACTTGGGGGCATCTCGGTTATAAAGCCGTTTGTTGATAAGGAGCATAACTCCATGAATTTTGAAAAATGTGGTTGAAAGTTAGATTCCCACATGTCTTTATGGTATATGTGAATGGGAAGTGGATTTTGAATAGTCCACTTCCATCCCATGATAGGAAATTTCAGACCGAAACAAATTGCACCCATTACACAGGTGCTCATAAAAAATGGAGGGTAAACCCTCGAAGCAACACTTCTTTTCCTTCTATACTCCATTATTTTTCTTGGTAAATTGTTAGACAAAATTTGTGCCCAATTCATTATAGTTGTGTTAACGGTTGCATCTATTAATGGCAACCATTCTAGGGAGAATTTAGTACTATCGGGTTTTCCAAATAGTCTACATGGCATGGCCGATGCAAAACTATGAGGGGGATAAATAGATGCAGCAGTGTACATACCGTTCTTGTCTCCCTTGATTTTGCCCTCATTATTTGACTAGGTCCGAGTGCAGTCCGCTGGGTCCTCATTCTCTTTGGAAAACTTCTCAACGAACTGCCTGTTGTAGATGACTTGTGGCTATGGTAGGTGGTACATAAGCCACAAGTTGTATAGTGTAAAAGATCCCATAACCTCTTGGCATCTTCTCTTGAATTCTCTGTCTGAGATGTCAGCTTCATCAATAACCCATTTAACCATGTATTTATAAGGGATTATCTTCGAGTGCACAGCTATGCAATGAAAAAATGAGCATGCTATCTCAAACATGGAAGCATCTAAGGAATCATGTTCGTCAACTATAACCTTCATTTCCAGAATCCTTGGTTGCTCTTCCTCCAATATATTATACATGGCCTCCCATGTAGAGGTTCCTCCCTCTCTGTTTCATGTAGTATCCGTAAACATAGGAGTCATTTCTGACTTCTTAGAGACGACTGCCTTGCCTTTCTTCACCATTGCTCTCAACGATTTGCTCTGTGGATTTTCCCTGAAAGTGAAGAACAACAGCTATCGGATACACAAAGATGATAATGAACGTGAAATGAAATAATGTGGATAACTTGTAAAGGTGATAAAAGGAGTTTTATTCAAACGCATGTAAGAAGATATCATATCACGTTAAATGGCTTTTCACACATAAATGCAGTTAGATCTTACTAAATGCCCACTAATGCTTCGTTATCTCTTAGCTTTAATGCTCATAAATGTCTGCATCATAAATCAAGAAGAAAGCTTCTAGGGTGGCGAGCCTTTGAACTGTAATAATGGTGATTTTGCAATTTTAAATGCAATATCATAGATCGCAATATTGCATTATTCCTTTTCGCTTTTCTTACCTTTTCTTATGTTTCTGCGAGATGTGAGATGTGGGCTACTCGTTTATTGTTTCAAAACATAGCTACTTGTCAGGTTTTTCTATGTAAAGGCCTTATATAATGAGTGGCGGACCTAAACATTTGTTCGTGATATATTTAAGGAGTGGGTCCAGGTCTTGATCACTTTTTGCAATATCGACTAATGGTAAGTTTTGCAATGTTCTTTTGAATGCTCAAAATCCAATGCGATAAAGGTTATGACGCCATCACAATTTCGCATCTCGCTTGTTTTGAGATAACCTTTTAAGGTGGGCTCTTTATAAATAGCGATATGCGATGCGAGACTTGGCTTTGAAGAGAAAAGCTTAAGGACCTAGTTTATGTCAAAAATATGATAGTTTCGAGGTATAAAGCATAGAGTCCTCTTTTAATCATTTTTTACTAGATTTGGTGGGTTAGCAAGGTCTTTTGATGATGCTTAATCATGTTGTATTTTGGAAGGCCAAAATTTAGTAGTTGTTTTGAAAAAAAGGGGGTTTGATTGATATCTTGCTTTATTCCAAAAATAAAAGAAATGCCTAAATGCTAAGTTTATTTTTTGGATGGATTTTTAAAGGGTCCCCATTTATTAATGTAATATTAACTACTACCATTAATAAATGGGGGGTTGTTGAATAGCATAATAGGAACATGGTTGGTCTTCAATCCAACATTAGAGTCTATGAAATCATGATTAAAATTTCTTTTTTTCTCATCATGAATTTCCTTTACTACCCTTTCGCTATTAGTAAGCATTTCTTGTAGCAACTTTGTCAAATATATCTTCAAATCTTCCATGTTGCCTTTAAGTTTTGCTTATATACCATCCATATTAGCTTCCATGCCATCCATTTTAGCTTCCATGCCATCCATATTATCTTCCACTCCATTCATATTAGCTTTCATGCCTTTCTTTAAACCATCCATCTTAGCTTCTGTTACTTTTTGTGGAAAATTGTTGCACATGGTCTCGTAATTTTGATATATCATGTTGCATTTCTTCCTCTTCTTCACAATTTATGGTAGAGTTTTCAGGTTGCTTACTAGGTGTTTATATTTTTTTTCTTCGGGGCACCAATTAATGATAATTATGCCTCACTATGCCCTTTGAATCACTTCAAACTAATATTTCAAACCAAACTTATGCAAATTCTTTTAAAAACTACACACCTTTTTTTGCTTCGTAGGAGCTCGATATTTAATTTGTTTTATCTCTGTAATTTCGGATCTCCAAGGTCTGAAATTTCCTCCTTCAGTAGCCCTCTGAGTCCTCTTTCCAACCCCAAAATTCTGATCAATATTGTAATTTTCAAGAAAGAGTTATGCCAAATATCCCACGATGACCTGATTATAGACTGGTTTAGTATAGCGAATTTGTGTGACGTGCCATGTATTATTGTTTCTAACTTTGGACCTGATATCACTACACAGAAAACCACAGTCCGTTCTCTTTTTGTAACTTCTTACAAAATTTCAATCTGATGCTCAGAGAGAAATTTATGACGATTTTCCCAAGATCACCTGTTTGGGATGTAATTTAGAAGCCTCCAAAAACCTAAGTTCCTTGGACCATATCTCCGAACATATAGTGAAAAAAGATCTGAAATCCATCAATATTTCCGCTCAAATGGGTTTTAAATCCAGCTTCTAAAATGTCGTAGAAAAAAAATTATAGCGAAAATTCTACGATGACCCTTTTGGAGCAGCGAAACCGTAGAATCCAAAGCTCTCATACCAAATGTTATGCAACCAGCTCACAAAATAGAAGAAAAAACAAGTAAACAACTTCAAAATTAGCCTCTTCGAGGGGGAAACCTCCTTTACATTACACAAATGAACAATTCTTGGATGATACAAATGGCAAGACCTCCTTTCTATATATAGGAGTCTAAGGGGTCACAATATAATCAAAGTCGACATAATAATAATAATGTAAGGGCACAACAATAACAATAGTGGGCTTCTATGGGGCATAATAATAATAATATGGGGACAAAATGAGGACAACAATAACAATAAGGTCTATAATGACAATACTAATAGGGGAATACACTAGTATTATAGTGACCTAACAACTTCATTGGCACAAGATAGTCTTAATTCTTCCAATATAGTCTTTGACATAACATTGGGGTTGATCCCCCATCAATTAGACAACAATGAGCAATTTTTGTATATAATTGAATTTAGGCTTATGTGATCCATATCATGAAAATTAAGAAAACTTTTGGTAAAAATCACATCATCAGAAATTTGTCCATGCATTTCAAACCATCTAGTGTGGTTCATCGTAAAAAAAATTCTTATAAACATAAAAGGGAAGATTCTTAGGTTGTTTATACTTAGTTACAATTCTAACCACTTCATTGACAGAGGGTTTTGATTCATATTCAATTTCAGTACTAGTTATAGAGAAAGTTGGGTGTTTAGGTTACTTTTAAAGAAAACTTTTGAGATTCACAATCTACCATGAGTTATAGCTAAGTCTAATAATGTAGCATTTGATTTTATTTTAGATAAATCCTCAAACATCATATATTTTCCAGCAACCTTGGAAGGATTTAAAGTTGATTTTGGATTAGTGTTAAATATATCTTTAGTAGGGTTGTCAAGGGGGGACTACTTGGGAGCGGAATTACAATTGTAATAATTATTTTGAATTTTTTTTATTGTAGTTTTATCCATGATTATTTATAATGTGAGCATATTCTTCTAACCAATCTAAACTATTTACAAAAGCAATTTTTACTAGATTTATAGGTTTCTTTCCAAATATACTCTCTTTTCTCACTTCCATAACTTCACATGTTTTTTCATTGTGATAATCCTCACATAAATTATACCATGGGCTATTTACAAGGAAATTCCTAGTTGGGGATGTCATGGGAATATATTGATAGGATAAAGGAAGAGAAAATTTAATTGGCAAAGGAGATACTTTCCTTTCAAATGGTATCATTGCTGGAAATACTGATACTGGGCGTATGTATTTCTTGCAATTTTTATATTATGTCAGTTAATATTTTTATAACAATTTAAACCAAAACAAAGAAATAGAACAAAAAATAATTTTATTGATGATGATAGCAAGGACTCTAATGCTCTTTTACAAAAATTTAGGCTCCAACCAATACAATAGAATCTCTGACTTTTTTAAGGATCCAATCTTGAATGAGGACTCCAATCCTCAAACACAAATCCAGGCACCAGCCTGTTCAAAATGAGGATTTCAATCCTCTTAAGAAAAATAAGCACCAACTAGGTCAAAATGAGGACTCCAATCCTCCTAGGCTCCAACCTTCCAAAGTCTATTCCAAATACACTTCCTATATTTTTTAATAAATTCTCATGAAATCCTCAAAATATATCTTCTAAAGGTTTCTTCGAGGTGGCTACAAGTCTGCTTTAATATGGCTTCAAGTGTACTAAAAAGTGGTTGCCTAAAAAATATACCTTCAAAACCTACTCTATGATTCCTTCAAAAACTGCTTCAAGGTGCCTCCAAGGATTTCTTCAAAACTACTTTAGAAGGATGTCTTCAAATTTACCAAGGTCTATCCCAAACTCCCTTCAAGTCAACACAACAATGTCTCCAAAAAAAGAAGGTTAGGTATCTCCACAAAATGGACGAAATATATACCTGGAAGGCTTATTTCAGGGTCGAGTTCCATGCCCTATTATAGGACCGAAGTTCCACGGGAAGGAAGGCTGAAACACAGTCTATAAAGAAGGTTGAATTATAGGCCTAAAATAGGGTCAAAATTTGTTCTACCACTCGTTGAAATTGTAGATTTTCCATATGCCAAGATTGCAAACTTTCCACAAGTAAAAATTGTAAGCTTTCCATAGTGAATTTCATTCTTATTAGGGTCTTATTACAAGTCGAATTCGGATGTGTTTAGGCCACAATAAAAGGTTGAATTCTATTCTTTAACAAGGAGACTGTGTTTTATGCCAAAACACCCAATATTCTATCAATATATAGCTCATAAATCCACCAATAGCCCTTAATCCAAAATAGAGATCAAAACCATAGATACACCCATCATCTTGCTACTAGGTTCATGAGAGATGAACCCTCTTTAATTCTTCATGGGTCCAAGTTCTTCTTGTTTTCTCCTTGGTTGAGTTGGGTGAAAAAATGAAGGAAGGGTTACTCCTATTTATAATCATTCAATCACAAAATTGAACCATCACATCTATTGGAGGGGGTTGACTTGAGCAGGATAGGGTCGACTTGGACAAAGGCTAGAAAAAGGTATATTTCGACCTAAAAATTCAATTTCTCATCAATGAGGCAGAGTTAGGAGGTGTGTAAATACTCTTTGGAATGGGCTTAAAGTCCTCTTTAATAATATGTTAATCTCTTCCTCAACTGGAATCCTTTTCACATCAATAAAAATTAATTGTTCCAACAATTTCCCCCTTTGTTATTGATGGAAAAATCCCTCATCGTGCTACTCCCCCTGTCATTTTGCTACTCCCCCTATTACCGTGCTACTGCTACTCCTTTTTTCTTCATGTTATGCCCCTTTGACATCAATAGAAAAGTGATGCTCTAGTTGGATGCAACGGAGATGACCCCCATCTTTTGACGAAAATATTCAAATTCCTCTTGAGATAGGGGTTTTGTGAATATATTTGCAATGTTTTCCTTAGTGTTCACATAATCCATTTTGGTGTTTTTCTTTGCAACCTATTATCAAAGAGAGTGACATTTGATTGGAATATGTTTTGTCTTTGAATGCATGATTGGATTTTTTGAGAGATTGATCGCACTAGTATTGTCGCAGTAGATAGTGATAGGCTGATTTGTTTCTATTTTTACATCCTTCAATGCTTCCTTCATCCATAGGATTTATGTACAACAACGTCATGTTGCTATATACTTGTTCTTAGCATGGAGAGAGATATATATGATTATTTCTTTCTTAGCCAAGATACAAGACAATCTCCTAAAAAATGCATTCCCTCGGTGCTCTTTCGATCATCATTGCTTTTTGCCCATTTTGTATCAGTATATGTCATCAAGGTAATATTTGTGCTCTTAGGGTACCATATTCCAAAATCAAGAGTCCCCTTTAGATATATGAATATTATTTTCACTTCTTGCATGCATGATTCCTTAGGGGCTAACTGGAATCTTTCCACCATTCCTACAACCTGTATAATTTCAGGTCATGAAGTTTTCATATATAAAATCCCTCCAACTATTGATATGTAGAGAGTTACATATACTACAGGGGATTCATTTTCCTTTCTCAAATTACAACATGTAATCATAAGTGTGGTTACAACATCCCATTCTTCCACCCCAAATCTCTTAAGCATCTCCTTGATGTACTTTGTATTACAAACATTCCAGCATTAATTTGAGTTACTTGAAGTCCGAGAAAGAAATACAACTCTCTAATCATTAGCAGTTCTTGGACAAATTTCTGACTCATCTCATCATTGTTGCTGCCAAAAATCATATCATCCATGTATACCAATGTGATCAATATATTGTGTTTGTCCATATTCATGTAAATATTACTTCTTGAAACTCCATTTTTGAATCCCTGTTGTTAAATACATTGATCCAGTATATCATACCAAGCTCTTGGAGGTTTTTCTAATTGTTCCATGTAAACTTCTAGTTGTTCCATTTAAAATTCTTCTTTCATATCTCCATTTAGAAAGGTTCACTTGACATCCATCTACTAAACTTTGAAGCCTTTAGAACAAGAAAATTCTAAAAACATCCTTATAACCTATAATCTGGTAATAGAAGCAAAATTCTCTTCAAATTCAATGCCTTCAATTTGAGTGTATCCCTTGCACACCAATATTTCCTTATATATGATGACTTGTCCATCATCATTTATTTTGTTCTTATACACCTACTTGGTTCCTATGAAATTATTATATTTTGGACCACATTCCATTCTTTTTAATTTTATTCATCCCTTCTTCCATTGTCTTTATCCAATGTGTATCCTTGCTTGGGTGAAATCCATTGGTTCAATTAGGGATAGTAAGACAATATCACTTATTCTTCGTGTGTTGGTCATATTTCTTCAATTTTGTATTCCTCCATCCACATATCTAATAATTATGTCTTGTGGATAGTTTTTTTGTACAAATTTTCACTTTGATGGTGTTTGAGATGGTTCCTCCTTCTAGTTTTCTAGCTCCTTTTCTTTTGCAACACCTTCCTCTGGATCTACAAGAATAAGGACTTCTTCATTGGTTTGAAAAACTTCTTTTTCAAGAAGAGCCTCATTAATATTTACATCAATGCTTTCAACTATCTCTTGCAAACAATTATTGTATCATTTGTAGGTCTTGCTTCTTAATGAGTATCCAATGAAAATTCCTTCATCAACACATGAATCACATTTTCCTAATAAATCGTCATTAATCTTCCTAAAACATTTTCTTCCAAATATTCTGATGTTTTTCACAAAAGAAAACCTTCCTTTCCATAGTTAATATCGAATTTTATCATTGTTTACTCAGATTTTTTTATCTATTCATAATATAGATTGTTGCCCCAACTGCCTCCCTCAAGGATTTAGCATGTAAGTCAGCTTACAAAAACATTGTTCTTGGATTGCAGGTTTCTGTGGAGTGGTTTTTGAGAGATTGAATTCGGATAATCCACAGTGTTCATCTTTTTCTTTTTTGTCGACGTTTCGAGTCTAGAGCAAGACTCATCATCAGGACTTGATATACAGAGAAGAGGAAAAAGAGTTTGTGAAGTATAGATCTGATTCCTTTCTCTGTATTTTGACCCTTGTTCTTAAGAACAAGGGTCAAAATACAGAGAAAGGAATCAGATCTATACTTCACAAACTCTTTTTCCTCTTCTCTGTATATCAAGTCCTGATGATGAGTCTTGCTCTAGACTCGAAACGTCGACAAAAAAGAAAAAGATGAACACTGTGGATTATCCAAATTCAATCTCTCAAAATCATTGTTCTTGCAGTCTCTTGTACAAATATATTCTTTCTTTCTACTTCTCCATTTTGTTGTGGAGTCTTAGCAATAGAAAGTTCCCTCTTGATTCTATATTTTTCACAGAATTCATTGAATTATCCTAAGGTAAATTATTCGCCTCTAGTCATTTTTAACCATTTTACCTTGAACTCAGTTTCATTTTCAACTGTTGCTTTGAAATTTTTAAAATAATATAGTTCCTTTTTACTTATATATTACGAAAAATACCCACATAATTATATTATAATCATATATAAATAAAATAAAGTACATTTCTCCTTGTAGAGTTGGAGTTCTTGTTGGACCGCACATATCTACATGAATGATTTCCAAAGGATTTGATGTTGAACATTCCTTTGATTTGAAGTTGGTCCTAGTTTTCTTTCCATGTTGACATTCTACAAAAATAACATTTCTTTACTTTAATATTTTGGGGTTATCTCTCATTGCTTGAGTTTTTCTAATCTTCACCGAGTTATCAAAGCTTAGGTGTCCCAAATACTTGTGTCACAATCGATTTCCATTTGCTTGACTCATGTAACATATCTCTTCTTCAATTTCACTAATAATGTATACGTTATTTGTTGTTCTTACTCCTCTTCCTACCATTTTTCCTGAATATGATCTCTTTATATCGCAGCCCTTGGAATGGGATATGATAGCATGCCCTTGATCGCATATTTGGCTAACACTAAGAAGATTATGCATGAGACCTCTAACGTATAGAGCATTTTTTGCTTTCCCCTTGCCATTCATGAGTCTCACTATGCCTTTCCCAACAATTTTAGCATATCCATTGTCTCCAAAGGTCACATTTCCATGATTTTTTGTGCTTATAGAGATGATTTCTTTTTCTGGTCACCTGTTATTTGCCTAGAATATCCACTATCTACAAACCATTGATTTTCCTTTTTCTAAGAACATACAGTTAGACGTCCATTCTCAGAGGTAGATTCTCCAATTTTAATTCTCCAAACTTTCTCTATTATCTCTAGAGGATAGTTTCATGTTATATGACTTGGATTATTGCATTTGTAACATTTTAGAATATAATTTGAAAGAGGAGCAAAGTTGTTATAAGTCATGATTTGGTCTTGTTACTTAACATCAATAGTCTTATTTTGTAAATTAGACCTTGACATCTTGCAGTGTTTTTCTTGATGACCAATTTTTTTGCAAAAGAAACAATGACCAAGAAAAAGAGTTTGATACCTGTTAGGATAAGCTTGCCTTGATGAGATATTCCTTTATGGAAGGGATTACTTCTCATTCCTTGGATGAACTTTGTTTCCTATAGGGTTAGAATTATAAGATCCTTTAAGGACATCAACAAAACTTCTAGGCTTTTCTTTATGATGATCATTGATTTCTTCCTTTGAATTAGAATATTTGCCTATATAGCCAAGTTAGGTTTGTTATATAGTGGCCTTTGAGAGCTGAAAATGACATCCAAGGTATGGGAACTCTTTAAATTCTTGTTGGATTTATACAACTCTACTTTTAAAGATATAGCTTCAACTTCCATTTTTTCACAAGTTTATTCCTTTTCCTTCATCTTATTGTTCAACACTTCCATTATTTTAGCTTCTTCCTTCTCAAATTTGAGAGATTTGATTTCTTGAGACAAATTTCCATTGTTTTTTCTAAGTCTCTCGTTTTATTCTACAACACTAATCAATAGATCTTCTAAATTTCCTTCTACTTCTTCTAGACTTTCTTCTTTTGTTGGGTTATATGTTTCATTTGTGAAATTTGTGAACAATACTTCTTTGTTTTCACCATATTCTTCTTCTTCATCAAAATTTTCATTGTCTTGTTTGAAAATAAATTATTTTTTCTTGAGCCTTTCCTCTTGAAGGTTATTTTTTTGGGTTCACCTTCATCCTTACTGCCATTCTTAAAAGGGAACTTTGTTTCATAATGTCGTGTTTTACCACATCTAAATAAAACTAGAGGTGACTTACCTTTTGAGTTTGGATCCTTTCTTCGACTTCTTAACAAATTGTGTCATTTTAGTAATAAAATCATTGCTACTACAATCACAAATATTCCCCTTTGTTGATGTCTTGGATGCCTTGAATGCAACTTCCTTATGAGTTTAATTTTCCAACCTCGTCTCATATGCTATGATAATTCTATGAAGTTCATCCATTGATAGAGAGTCCAAATATTTATGTACTTCTATAGCATAAACCTTAGCATCAAAATGATCTAGAAGAGATCTCAAGGCCTTTTGGACAATCATATTTTCTTTGACATCTTCACTTGTGCCTTTGAGACAATTGACTACCTCATCTACTCAAAGAAAATAAGCAGCAATATCTTCTTCACCATTCATCTTGATACTTTCAAACTACCTTCTATAGGTTTGAAGCTTTTCCTTTTTTACCTTGTCATCTCCTTCATAAATATGGATCAGCTTGTCCCAAATATATTTAGCCTTTTTAATACCCATAACTTTGGTGAATTATGAATCTGATAGACCAATTGCTATAGAATTCAAAGAATTTGTATTTTCTACATATGCTCACTTCCCATACGAATTTGTTAGAAGAGGAGTTGGGATCTTTTATCCATCCATGATAGATTTCCAAACTTTTACTCCAAGAGGCATTAAGTAGTACACCATTTTTACCTTCCAAAAGACAAAATTTGTTCCATCAAATTAGGATACCTTACCATATTTACTAGCCATTGTGATTCAAAAATACTTCTTCCAATTGTTACGTTGATCTTGAAGAAGTTGGATTTAATTCCAATAGTTGGAAATATTTAGAGGGGGTGAATCAATATTTCTTTCAATCGTTATATAATTCCAATTAATATTTTTATCACAAGTTAAACTAGAACACAAGAAATAGGACAAAAAATAATCTTATTGATGAAGATAGTGACAAATCCAATCCACTGTGACTAAAATTTAGGCTCCGACCTGTATAATAAAATCTTTGACTTATTTAATGCTCCAACCTTGAATGAGGACTCTAATCCTCAAAACAAATCCATGCACTACCCCGGTCAAAATGAGGACTCTAATCTCTCAACCAATCCAAGCTCTGACTTGGTCAAAATGAGGACTCTAATTCTCTTAGGCTCCAACCTTTCTAAAGTCTTTTCCAAATACACTTCATATGTTGCTTGATAAATTATTCAAGAACTCCTCCAAATATATCTTCTAAAGGCTTCTCCTAGGTCGATACAAGTCTACTTCAATATGGCTTCAAGTGTACTCTAAAATGGCTTCTTCAAAATGATTATAGGATTTCTCCAAGATGCCTTCAAAAACTTCTCTAGGATGCCTTCAAAAACTGCTTCAAGGTTCCTTCAAGGATGCCTTCAAAAACTGCTTCAAGGTTCCTTCAAGGATGCCTTCAAAACTGGTTTACACGAATGTATTCAAATCTACCAAGGCTTGTCCCAAACTCCCTTCAAGTCAACACAACAATGTATCAAAAAATAGGGGTCAGGTCTGTCCACAAAAGGGTTGAAATATAGAACTAGAAGGTTAAGTTTGGGGCCAAGTCGTGTGCCCTATTACAGGACCTAAGTTTCACAGGAAGTAAGGTTGAATTACAGTCCATAGAGAAGCCCAGATTTTAGTCCTAAAACAAGGACCAAAATTCATTATATCATAAGTAAAAATTTCATATTTTCCACAGGACTAGATTGTTGAGTTTCCACAAGTTGAAATTGCATACTTTCCACAACTGAATTTCGTCCTTATTAGGGTCTTATTACAAGACAAATTAGGATTAGGTGAGGCCAAAATAAGAGGCCGAATTTTTTTCTTTGACAAGGAGACTCTGTTTTATGCCAAAAGACCCAATATTATATAAATAGATAGCTCGAAAAAAAACCAATATCCCTTAATCCAAAACAGAGATCAAAACCATAGATACACCCTTCATCTTCTTACTATGTTCATGAGATATGAACCCTCTTTGCTTCTCCACATGCCTCAGTTCTTATTTTCTGCTACTTGCTCGAGTTGGATGAGAAAATGAAGGAGAGGTTACTCCTATATATACTCGTTCAGTCACAAAATTGAATAGTCACGTCCATTGTTGGGGGCTGACTTGAGTAGGATAGGGTCAACTTGGACAAAGGCAAAAAATAGGTATATTTTGACTTGAAAATTAAATTTCTCTTCAACGAGGAGTTAGGAGGCATGAAAATACTCGTTGGAAAGTGATTAAATTTCTCTTTAATAATATGTCAATATCATCCTCAATTGGAATTCCTTTGACATCAAGAACAAATAATTTCTCCAAAAATCATGTTATTCATGTCTTGCATCAACTGTAAGATCGTAGACATTTACATACTTTTATTTGACTAATTCAAATGAGGCCCCATTCTTAAGTTTTGATATTCAAATTCCAAGAAATTTTGTAAGGTTGATACTAGATTATTAACAACTTTTTCCCCAAGCCTATTTTTGTATGCATGAGGTATAATATTGTAATAATGAACCATAGAAACATGATTGTGAAGTCTAATTAGGTCAGGAATTCGATTGTATAATTTAGTAAATCTTAAACTGAAAGCCCTAATCATTTCACTGGGTTGAGGACCATGATATGATATTATTTTAACCACTCAGCGGGGCTTTGTTGTTTCCCACATGTATATTTAAACTAATAATAAATCTCGGGCCAAGTGGAAAAATATTTAGGGAGAAGATAAAAGAAATCAGATGCAGCCTTCCCTTCCAATGTATTTACAAATAGCATCATAGACATGTAATTTCCATTATCTCATATGCTATTATAGGCATTGGAAGAGGCATTTAAATGTTCTTCCACAGTACAAGTGTCATTACCTGAAAACTTAGGTAAATAATTCTTAAATTTAGGTAAAGGAGCAGTGGATGGAGGTAAATCTAGAGGAGAGGGTACATCCCATGGAGTTACATTCAAATCTTCTTCAAAATCAAGAAAACCATATTTTTTTAATAACTTTATTAGGGTTTTTATTTGAGAGGACACGTATGTAATTGTTATACACACTGCCAAGAGGAGGTGTAGTCATCTTGAATGGTGGGATATTAAACACAGTTATTTGTTGTATACGCATAGAAATGGACTTGGAAAATGATCATTTATGAGTACTTTAAGGTGTTTAATATTTTCCTTTCAACTTTTGACAATTGATAAGGAATCAAATCCCTCTAAGTATTCCTGACTGGAGAGGAGTATCAAATGTTTGATGAGAAGAAGATCGATATTGGAGAGAGGGTATATGCATTTACTCGATAAATTTTGATTTAATTAATTTGAATTTTGGCTAACCTTTCTCTAAATTGTGCATCAACAATTTCGATATCTCTTGATATTGTGTCCTAATATCTTTCAATTTCTTTCCTATTCTAAGTAGTAGATAACATGACATTAAACAAGCCTGCTAAAATACTAATATGATTATTAAATTTTTAGAATAGGTTAAGTTGAAAAAAGGCTGGTAATGTCATTTATTATAGAGGATGCAAAATTTTAATCAACTTGTTCTAATCGAGGAAATATATCATAAAGATATCTAACAAGTAAAATTGAAAAAAATCAAGCAATTGACCTTCGTTAAAGCTCTTTCTTGTAGATTATTTAGCGAGGAGAAATAATGATGCAACAATTTCCCCATGCTCCATACTTGTATTAAATGGAGCAACTACATCATAACCTCCAAGATAGATTAGGGAAAGAAAGATAAAATGATAAAAAAGAAACAACAAACCAAAAATTAAAAAATTAAAACTTACAAAGGA
Source organism: Pinus tabuliformis (assembly GCA_031772625.1). NCBI lineage: Eukaryota > Viridiplantae > Streptophyta > Pinopsida > Pinales > Pinaceae > Pinus > Pinus tabuliformis. The sequence continues at coordinate 736,392,606 of CM062815.1, forward strand.
AACGACAAAAAATAAAAAGAAGTAAAAAAAAGAAACCGACAGCAAAGAAATCATAAGAAAACAAAGTGATCACTTTTCATCCCTAGTATGGTCGCCAAATAATTTTTAATGGATAAAATAAAAAATTTAATCGCTCAATTTTTTTTGAATCCATGGTGGACTAAACCACTGAGTTTATAGCCTTCTTGGATTTTGTTTCTACTTCGAAGTAACTACCTAGTAGCTAAATACAACTAATATCAACCTCGATGTCTTATATGTATATTTATATCATCCAAAAATAACTACCTTAGAATAAAAACAAGTTAACAAAATTAAAGTGGTTAACATAAGGTAAATTTAGAATTTTCAAACACAAAACCTATATGGGAAGTAATCAAAACACATAATAACAATCATGAAAAATAAACTTCAATAGAAAATCCATTGTCTATATTTAAAATAGAAATTTATCAAAAGAAGAGATATTATATATAATACATAAGATATTTCAATCAAGAAAGTAGAGAAAAGAAACAATAGAATTAGGACGCAGGATGGTAAGATAAGAACTAGATCCTTCGTTGAGTATACTTTGTTGGAAATATATTCACTACTGAGAGGGGGTGTGAATCAGTGGTGAAAGTGTATATTTACTTTTAAAATTCTTTTCAATTATCGCAACACAATATTCATTAACTCATCTAAGTATATTAAATAAAATATCAAAACGCATGAGAACCATAAGGAAACATGCACCAAAGATTATCCAAATCTTGGGGGGAGGCCCCCAAGATCTAAAAGATTGAAATGCCAGAAGAAAAGGAAGAGAATGCCCAATAAGCAAAACCATAAAGATTTTTTTTATTAAAATGGAGAATAATTGTAAAAGTTACATTGTGATGGAAAAATTGTCCTTTTACAAAATGCGACTTGTTACTTATAGTCTTTTTCAATTACAATACCACGGGCCAATTCCATGGGTGAATGAATACCATGGGTGGATGTCACAATACCATGGGTGAATGAATACCATGGGCAGATGTCACTTACAATACCATGGGTAAATTCCATGGGTGGATGAATAACATGGGTGTATCAATACCATGGGTTGATACCATTTTCTATTCAAATCATTCCTCCCTCCTTAAGAAGCAATGGTCCCCATTGCGTGAAGTTCCCTAATGCGAAGCCTTTGTTGAATATGAAGAGCCACTGAAGAGAAGGGTTTTATGTGGTTAACCCATAACCATGATGAACGAAGATCCGAGGATAGAGATACCCTATAATGCTTGTGACCAACTATGATACTGATAGTGTGTGGCCTAGCAAATGGACTTCGATGAAGTGTGGGTTTGTGGATGACCCATAACTATGATGAACAAAGATCCGAGGATAGAGATACCTTGTAATGCTTGTGACCAACTGTGATACTGACAGTGTGCGGCCTAGCAAACGGACTTCGATGAAGCATGGGTTTGTGGATCACCCATAACCATGAAAAATGAAGATCCGAGGAGAGAGATACCCTGTAATGCTTGTGACCAACTGTGATGCTAATAGTGTGCGGCCTAGCAAATGGACTTCAATGACAAGGATTTTATGCAGTTGACCCATAATCGTGATGTTGGTTGTTGATGAAGTAGCAGGTGCCTACATAGCTTGGGGTGGGAGGGAGCGTCTCCAAAGAAGCCATGTCGAATATTGTTATGATGAAACTGATGAATGTTAAGTAGGTGCCTACTAAAGCGGGTTGGGAGGGAACGTCTCCAAAGGGAACCACTCTAAATGTTGCTCCAGAATTAAAATGGACATAACTCGGTCAATATAACTAAGAATATATATTATAACCTGTTTTTGGAAGCAGAAGGACCATTTTGCATCTTCCCATGTGTTGGAAATCTTTATCTGGACACTCTAGAATCTCATATTCGCACTACAATTTTCTCGTTGTCACAAAAGTTCTGAAAAAAATAGTTGATTTTAAATCAGCGATATCTCCCTCATCCGGACTCCGATTTAGCCGTTTTTTTTTTTGAATTTGGATATTTTTTCACAGGGAATCTAGATTTTTTATCTAGTTTTGTAAATTTTGCACCAAAAGTTTTAGATCTGATCTGCAAACTCCCCGCCAAAAAAAACTCCTGCAAAAAACTGAAAAAATAAAAATAAATAATAATAATAATAATAAATAAATAAATTCCCGCTTGGCCCAAGAAAATGCTTTGTGGAGGACGTAACACATGCCTGAAGTTTGTTGAATATTGCTGCAAAATTTGAAACTGAAATATGCATCAAACCCTCATTCTTATGGAATCATAACCTGCTCTTATACCACTTATCCAAATCTTGGGGGGAGGCCCCCAAGATCTAAAAGATTGAAATGCCAAAAGAAAAAGAAGAGAATGCCCAATAAGCAAAACCTAAAAGATTTTTTTTATTAAAATGGAGAATAACTGTAAAAGCTACATTGTGATGGACAAACTATCCTTTTACAAAATGTGACTTGTTACTTATAGTCATTTTCAGTTACAATACCATGTGTCAAGTCCATGGGTGAATGAATACCATGGGTGGATGTCACAATATCATGGGTCAATTCCATGGGTGAATGAATACCATGGGTGGATGTCACAATACCATGGGAAAATACCATGGGTGAATGAATACCATGGGAAGATGTCACTTACAATACCATGGGTAAATTCCATGGGTGGATGAATACCATGGGTTGATACCATTTTCTATTCTGATCAAGAGAACACAATATTTTTTGGTGGAAAACCCTTCTCCGGGAAAAAAATCCACCCTTGTTACTGTGCTGCTTAAATAATTATATTAATCATCAATAAATTCAATTACATGGAATATATCAATTCCTACTATCAAAGAGGACTATGATCGTCACTTACGACTCAACAGACACCCATCTGATCAACAAGCCTTGCCCAACACCCATTGGACTTATGAAGAAATTTATTCTTTGTACTGAGTTTTTCGGAGCACCCACTCCACTCTTCTATCTGACCCTCGTTTCAAAATATTTCATACTGGAGTCAATCTGAATCACTCAACTAGAAAAACACAACAACCTCTAGCAATATAGGCTCAATACAATATAGAAAACCCACTAAAAACCAATCTACACAACTCACTCAATCACTGCAACAATCCAATCAACAATACATGCAGCATACATAAAACATAATCTACTGAAAACATGATATGAAAGTATGAAGGAAATGATCTACAATCCTTCCTACTCATTTACCATACTACTGCACAATATCTTGAATAAAACAAAGATTTGTTTCCATCTTCTACCACTGTAATTTGCTAAATGTATTTGATATAAATCCCTGCACAAATTTCAGGCACCACTCTTCTCTCACTCACACTCTTCAAGTTTACGCAACCATCACACTTTCTTCTCAAGTGAACCAACCAAATAGACTCATGACCTTAAGTTATTTGTAATATTTTGTACTGGCTAAATCAATAGGGAAAATATGAGGGAAAATAGATTGATAGCATAAAGGGATCCAATTCTGACTTCCAAGGAATGAACTGATAGTTCTAACAGCTGGTAATGGGTCTAGTGACTAGTAACTAGTCGTTAATTACAATTATGTAGTGGAGCTATGTTCATATTCTATAAGTGGTTTGGTTCATTGCTTCTTGACTCGATCTACCCACTAACTTCAATTACTAATGAATACTCTCATTTAATCATCTTTTAGAAGCCCAAAAAACGTTTTCCAACCTTTACATGATGAGTCTTGAATAAGACAAGCCGAAAAAATTTTCATGAGTGTGAGGAATGTAGAGAAATTTTCATGTTTTCCTTTAGTCGCACACACAACACATGCTAAATTTGATCGTTCGCATGCACAGGCTTGCTTCCCAGTGACTAGATCTTTTTAGTCACTCCCATGACTCAAAATCCATGTAATTGAGGAAGAGGATGAAGAAAAACATCTTTCCTCGTTTAAGAAATCCATCCACCTTCTTCTAGAGCTTGAAAATCCTTTGTAGGACTTCTAAAATTCACTAACACCTCTACAACATTTCACCAAGTCACTACAATATCACCAACATCATCACAAGTCAAACTAAGTTGACTAGGATGCCAACTAACAACCATACTAAACATCTGAGCCATCAAACTTCTCTGCAACATCCCTGTCATCAGTGTGTATCTCCAATACCTGTACAACCATCTCAAGCATTCACTGACACCAGTAGGTCCTCTACAATCCCAATATATAACATCATCAACATGAGAGACCTAATTGGGACATGGAGACCTAATAACAAGGCTCCTCAACTCCAACTTCTATAGCTACCACTAATGCATGTATATAGCAAAATGACCAAGAGAATCATCACATCTCCAAGCTATACCAAGCTAGTAGACATGACAAGGACCATTTACACCTCAGTCATCATCTCAAAGCTAGTCCAAGATAGTAGAATTATCAAGGCCCATATATACCTCCATCATTTACACCTCAACCATTTGTAGCCACACATACACATGCATAACCAACTCATCTGCAACCTAAAAAACTAGGTTGACATCAATGCCAACCAACAACACTACAACACACATCAATGCCAAGAATCTCCCCCTTTGGCATTGATGTCAACCCCTATTGAGCCAATCATCTGAACTATCTTATGGAAATTTATCAACATCCTCACATTCTCTCCATTTGACATCAATAGAAAAGGACTAAAAATGTCAAGGATGAATGTTATATACTCCTCTACATGCAAGGGGCTCCATCAAAAAATACATAAACTCCACTCAAAATCATATGCAAGTGATGAACAATGGAATGTAATGTTGAAAGACAACAACTCTCCCCCTCATAACTAAAAATTATGTGCAATAAACTCCCCTTGGACACAAGCTAACACATTGGAACAATTTTCTCCTACCAGTAGAAACAATAAACTCTCTCACTCAACAGAACCAAAAACTGAAAAACATACTCTATCCCCTAAAATAGCAGCAGCAAACTCTCCATGAACACCACTCTCAACCACCACTACCAGAACTCAACTCAATAGCGTAATAGTTAGCAACATCAATGTAATATGAGTAGTAATACATCATAAGAAATAATGGAAACAAGATCACTCAGCTCAGCAGCACCAACTACATCAACCTCACTCTCATCCAAACCAACAACAACATAGTGTAGCGGAAGCAACAACAAACCATGTCTATTCAGCAGCAGAATACTGGATATGCTCCCCTTGAGTATCATCATCTTGTAACCAATTCATCCTAGTTGAAGTCTACACCTCAAGGACCAAGGGACTGACTATAAGATATGACTAAAACAACACCCATTAGTGCATATGGTTGCCCTCATCCATGAGTACTAGACACCAAGGCCCTCTCTCCAACATGAACATGACCAATGATATACAATAGAATGTAGTAAATGGTTGTATAATAAGATACAAGGCTAAAAAATGACTATGAAATTATATACAGCAGCCCAAGGATGGTTGAAAAAACTCATAATGACACTAACGTGTCATGACTCATAACCTTCATATCACGAACTCATCACTGTATAAACTCAATGACATGAACACTTAATTACATGGTTCCATAGACAGGATACAGGACTAGAACTAATGAAGTACAATATGAGGGATGTCGTTGTTCCATGACCAGAAATTATGCCTCTCCCCAATACATACTGAAATAATCTCCTTGAACAACACTACAAGCATTTTGGCCAATCAACAAGATGGATAATTATCATATATATATAGTAGCATAATAAGAGTCATCATATAGTAGCAAATGAACTAATAGCAACAATAACTGATCATCGTGAGATATGAAATAGTGAGAAATAATAGCATATAACCATGACATCAACTGAGCAGCATGACACTCCAATATGCAGCAGTAGCATAAATATAGCTCATGAATTTGCAGCAGCAACATATTACCATCATCTCAAGTCATCCATAAGGCACCAACCAACACATATATATGATAGTAGGAATAGACATGTCAAAAATATGTGCACCATTTGCAACAGGAGACAATCATCCACTCAAAGTAGCAGGAATCAGATCAACATGTCTCATCATAATATAAGTCTCAACCTATTATGCAACCAAACCATGGATCCATGAAACAATAAATTTGATCTTCAAAAACCTCCAACTAGTACCAACATATCATGTCACTAGTAATCATCAAGATATATGAAAAATGCCAACAATTAAGAAACAACAAATAATATTCAACTTGGAGCAATAATGAACCATGAGGATATCTACTAAATACAACATATTCCAAGTATCTACCAATCTCCTCAATAGAGGCAATGAACATAGGTGAGTGATCATGTAATATGGTTACCATTGAATCAATATCTGATAGTAATAACGTCACATCACATGTAACAAAAACCAACAACAATAGAAAATCCATAAGCATGCATATGGAGTATAAACACCACCAACATAGTTGAATCAAAATTATCTCATAAACAAATGTATTGTGGCTTCTAGTCATTTGAACTAATGCATGAATGCTAAAAAAAACCATCAATCTAAAAATAATCAAATGGATGCAACTCATATAAGGCATGTAGACTCAAGGAATTTCCCTTCAATCCTTTAATAGCTCCTGTAATTTCCATTGTTAGATAAATATAGCATCATGAAAAACATACCAACCTCCTCCAAACAATCTCATGGACCAAGATGCCATCAATAAACCACTAGAAAATGAAAGCATGTGAGTCGCTCCCCCTACACATATTCCATCTCTAAATAATCTCCTGCAACAAACAACTGTCAGTTCTACAAAATTATGCAGCTTAATTATCATTCAAGCTTTCAATATGGAAGCACTTTTAATGATCTGAATGTAATCCATAATGCAACCATATGCTCCCCCGGAGACCATGCAGTCCTCAGTTTTAGTAGGAGTGATTTTTTTCTCCTTTCTTCTCCAAATTTTGTGATCCTTGGCATGCATATTCTTCTTTATCTTCTTGACTCATTGGTTTTGCATGACTTTCTTCCTTTGATTTGGTTGCCTAAAACACATGGGAAGTTTTAAATCCTTGGCCTTATGGCCCAAATTATCACAATCATAACTTCTAATCTGCCCAAGAAACGTTGGAAAATGTTCAGATCTTTTGTTGATATCGTTTCTACTCCTTGCTCCAAAGGTCCTACAATCAACACTTTTATGACCAAAATCATTACATAAGAAAGAGTGCCCATAAAAGAATTTTTTTTACCTGGAAACTGATGGGACTGATATTTGACGATTCTCCTTCTTTGGCTACTTATTTTTCTTGAGATGATTTATCTTATTGTTCCTGCAATTGGTTGAAATGTGCCCAATTTTTTTACAGTTAAAACACTCAACATTTTTCATATCTTTCCTAGGTGCATTTTTGGCTCTTGACTTGGCACTCGATTTTTCCAATGGTTTCCTTTATTGCTACTCAAACATTCTTCTTTGGGTTCTTCATCTACCACCTCATTTTTCCTCTTAATGTTATTTTCTAATTCAGATTCTAGTTTCTCACAATGGCTAATTCGATTCTTGAGTTGATTACCAATCAATTTTCTTTTCTTCCTCCAACTGATTTTTCAAATAAAAAATATCTTCTTTGAAAGCATGCTCTCTCTCTTCAAGAATCTAAAGAAGTTTCTTAAGATATTTTTTCTCCATATTAAGATATTCAATCAACCTTGCTTGAGATTTCTTTTTGGCTTCAAGGGTCACTATTATTTTAATTTCTTCACCTTCAAATTCCTGCAATGGAAATACTCCGTCCTCACTTCTTGAGGAATCAAATTCAAAACTTTGACCATAAACTTCTTCAATAACCACAAAATCATCATCACTAGATTGGAAAGGAAAATGTCCATGACTGAAAATACCATTGATCATACCTTTTACCAGCAGAATAGTTTCTCTTGGTTTTTCATCATCCTTGGATTGTTTGTAGCTTTTCTTTTTCTAAGTTTTCTTCTTACTATTATTTTCCATAATCCCATGATCTTCTCTCAAGCGATCAAGCTTCACCACGAGAACCACTCTCTGATACCAATTGTTGGAAATGTATTCACTACTGGGGGGGTGGTTGAATCAATAGTGAAAGTGTATATTTACTTTTTAAATCCTTTTTAATTACTACAACATAATCTTCATTAACTCATTAGTAGATTAAATCATATATCAAAACACATGAGAACCATAAGGAAATATGCACAAGAGAACACAATATTTTTCGGGTGGAAAATCCTTCTCCGAGCAAAAAAACCACCCTTGTTGTTGTTGTATTGCTCAAATAATTATATTAATCGTCAAGCAATTCAATTACATAGAATATATAAATGGATACTATCATAGATAAGTATGATCCTTATATACAACTCTGTAGACACCCATCTGATCGACAAGCCTTGCCCAATATCCATTGGACTTATGAAGAAATGTGTTCGTTGTATTGAGTTTGTTGAAGAACCCACTCTACTCTTCTATCTAACCCTCACCTCACAATATTTAATACTAGAGTCAATCTAAATTGCTCAACTAGAACAACACAACAACCTCTAGCAATATAGGCTTTATATAATATGGAAAACCCATTGAAAACCAATCTACACAACTCACTCAATCACTGCAACAATCCAATCAACAATACATGCATCATACATAAAATATAATTTGTTGAAAACATGATAAGCATGTATGAAGGAAATGATCTACAATCCTTCCTACTCCTTGACCATACTACTACATAACATCTTAGTTGAAACAAAGTTTTGTTGTCATCTTCTACCATTGTAATTTGTTGAAGATATTCTATATAAATCCCTGCACAACTTGTACGCACCACTCTTCTCTCACTCACACTCTCCAAGCTCACACAACCATCACACTTTCTTCTCAAGTGAACCAACCAAATAGACTCATGATCTCCATCTATTTGTAATATTTTGTAATGCTTATATCAATAATTACAATTTTGTAGTGGAGCTTTGTTCATATGCTAGAAGTCATTTGGTTCATTGCTTCTTGACTCAATCTAGCCACTAACTTCACTTACTAATGAATATTCTCATTTAATCGTCTTCTAGAAGCCCAAAAACCTTTTTCTAACCTTTACATGATGAGTCTCGAATAAGACAAGCCAGAATAATAAATAAACACTCGATGAGTGCAAATAATGCGAAGAAATTTCTGTGTCTTCCTTCGATCATGCACACAGCACAAGCTAATTTGATCGGTCGCATGCACATGTTTATTTCCCAGTGACTAGAGCTTTTCAGTTACTCCTATGACTCAGAATCCATGCGACTGGGGCAGAGGATGAAGGAAAACAAATTTCATCTGCTTAGAAACTTATCCACCTTCTTCTGAAGCTTCACAAGCCTTTGTAAGACCTCTGGAAGTCACCGGTACATTTGCAACACTTCACCAAGTCACTGCAATATCACCAACATCATCACAAGTCAAACTATGTTGACGAGGATGCCAACCAACAACCATACTAAACATTTGAGCCATCAAACTTCTCTGCAACATCCCTGCCATCAGTATGCAGCTCCAATACTCGTATAACCATCTCAATCATTAACTAACACTATTAGGTCCTCTCCAAGCCCAATATATAACATAATCAACATGAGAGACCTAACTGGGAGATGGAGACCTAATCACAAGGCTCCTCAACTCCAACTCCTATAGTAGCCACTAATACTTGTATGCAGCAAAATGACCAAGAGGATCATCATGTCTCCAAGCTAGTCAAAGCTAGTAGACATGCCAAGGAACATATACACCTCAATCATCATCTCCAAGCTAGTAGACAGGCCAAAGAGCATCTACACCTCAACCATATGCAGCCACACATACACATGCATAACCAACTCACCTGCAACCCAAGTAACCAGGTTGACATCAATGCCAACCAACAACACATATGCAATACTGCAACACACATCAATGCCAACATACTTGATAATATTGTTCATATATAATAAACTCAACAAATTAAAGTAATATGTGACAAGAATCTCCTTTAGAAATGACTACGTTTATGAAATGTATAAGTCAAATACAAGTAACAAAGAACAATAAATATTCTTGCTACAGTTGGCTCAATGAGGCCTTTTGGACGTTGGTATACTACTTACTCAATGGTTGAGACTTTTAGACCTCCATTCATTGCTTATATTTAAAAGAAGCACATACTCTGTGTAAAATTTCAACCCATTTTCCTTCTCCAAGCAAGTTTCTATTTTTCTTGAGACTGTTATGCAATTGTTTTATTTTAGTTAACTCAGGTTAGCAACAAATTACTTAGATATGTGAGCGAGAAAATCATTTTCCTTGATTGGGGTGATAGCAAGATCAAATGACCAAGGATGGATACTCCATGCATGAGGCATGCGGCGATAGATGACCTATACTCGCATCCATTCGAGGTTTAATTGAGCATTAAGTAAAAAATGGGGATATTTTTATTACATGCCGCCACCCGATTATTGTCCAGAGAAAGTTTCCTTTGTTGCACTATAAGGAAAGTTAGAGGTCGAGACCTCCTCTGTGTTGTGTTTTCAGTCTTGTTTTCTAGGGAGTGCCTTGGTCCTCTAGACCAGGCCTCCCCGTGCTCCTTTTTTCAAAATCATTGCTAACAGCATGAGTTGGTTCTCATCTGCTTTATCAAGGCCACTCTAACTGCTAAGCATGTTTCAGTGCTTTATACTTGTCAAGGTAAACTCATGACTCAATTTTGGTCACCTTGCCTATTTTTTTGGACAAAGTCTATATATTTTCACTTGTGGTTTGGTTTCCCTAGTGGTATACCATAGCAAAACTCTCTATGATTCTTGGGTGTAGTATAAGGTAGATTAATGGGCCAACATTAATTTTCGATCCGAGGTCCATGTACTTCCAGACACATCACTAGAAATGCTAAAGAAAGTCTCTAGAGACCTGTAAAATAAAAACCTAATCTACTCTTGGAATTTATCTTCTCACACCTTCAGTTTCTTACAAACACTGTTCAATCCCTTGTTCTAATCCTGTAATCAAAGGCCTTCATTAGAAATGAAATCTTAACTATTGTAAACACTAATATTGCAGTCTACCAACAATTGTAAGCAAACCCTGTCTTTTAACAATTGAAGAGAAAACCCTAACTATTGAAAATCAAAGAGAAAACCCTAACTAGTTCCAAACAAAGAGAAAACCCTAACTAGTGACAATCAAAGAGAAAACCCTAGCTATTGGCAATTAAAGAGTGAACCCTAGTTATTTGAAATTAGAGAGCAAATCCTAACTATTGATCAAATTGGAACCTTGAGCATTTATTTTTATCTAGAATTAGCAACTCCAACATAAAGACAATCCAAGAGCAAGGCAATCAAAACCAACCCTCTCACACTCATTGCATAGTTCTAAATCAAAGGAATCAACCAAGTCTATTATGATTCTACACTTGCAAACTATCCCTCTGAAAAAATTAATTGTGCAGAAAAAGAAGGTTTTTAGATTTTTTCTAATCACAAATACAAACCCAATATTACATGCAAGATGTGATGGATATTGATGCAGGAGCATCCAGCTCCGAGGAGACAGAAGGTGGTTGACTGTCTCATGGAGGGAACCAGGTTAACAGAACTTGTCATTCGTTTTAATTCTCTTTATTATTTGTTTTATTTCCTAGAAGGTCATTTAGAGACCATGGTAATTGAAAACTGTGTCTTGTTTTTAAGTTTAGAAATTAGTTAACCATAAATTAGTCTTTAGTACAAGAAACTGTTACACAGTTAGAATAAATTCTGGTAAGCAGTTTAACTGAAAGTGGGAGTAGTTACGCTACCCAGATGTAAAAACAGAGAGAAACGGACAATGAAAAAAAAAAAATCTCCTCGAACAGAAAAAGGCAGATACATTTCCTCTGAAAAGAAGCAAAACTGTTTGTTTAAAGAACAACTGTCACATTAATGTATTGATACTGTTTTCTGTATTAACATCCACTGCAAGTAGGCTATAACAGGCATACTGTAATTTACTCGATTGATATTATTTGCTTAAGCATCCATTGTAAGTTATACACAGCAAGCATACGAATGTGATACGAAATATTGAGCACATACTGGAATTTAAAGACAGCAAACCACAAGATAAGAGAAGGCGCTGCTACAGGGAGCTATCCCACACAGAAGAGCGGATTGACAACCAACGTTATTACAATAAACCAGGTAACAAGCATACCAACTTAAATGATTTTCATAAGTAATGTAAATGCTGGAGATAAAGTATACAGGAGCTTCATTTAATGTAACCCTTATGAACAAAACGCACCATAAGTTCTCTGAACATAGAACGCTCACTAAGCCACTGTCCCCTTATAATTAAAGTCATTGCAAGAAACTAGAAAGGCAACCGAACAGACTCAAGGAACCAAAGCAACAAAGACGGACCAGGTCGATTACAGGTCGAAACGACGATTATTGTATACATACCAGACCTCAAAAACAGTTTAATATAGTTCGTTTACAACCCAGGAGCGTGAGCATTAAATACAAAAACCCACAGATTGCTTACTAATCTAACAAACGGGGCCGAGCTGGAAAAGACCCTACCCGTTACATCAAGTTGAAGGGGTTTTGGGTTGCCTCCAGAACGCACAGAGAGCATGAGCCCACGGCGGCCAGCCACCCAAGCAACCTGCAACAACAAATAGACGTGGGTTAGCGCCTGAGACAAGAAAACGATAAGGAACTTCTGTAAACGAACAGACACAGTCGCATTGGGTATTTACCTGAGTTGGACGGGAAGCATTGCAAACAACCCGACACCCATAACCTGAAGAGCAAAGGAGCGAACCTGTTAGACTCTGGAAGAGGTGGAGAAGCAGGGTTTAACATCGAACCAGAACTTACCTTGAATCCGGATTGAAGCGGAACGATTAGCTGGAGCTCGGGACTGAGAGAAACCTGTCATAATAACAAAGGCAAGTTAACAGAGTGTGAAACAAACCTTGTTACAGCGGAGAACAAACAAAGAAACAGTAAGTATATCGAGTTACAGTGCGGAGCGTTAACAGCTTGTCGCCCTCACAATAATACCAACGCACAGAGTAGCAGGAGGTCGGAGGCACCAGAAGAACCCAGCGCCGGAGCGAGGAGCGGAGGCGCAAAGAAACCCTCGCAGAGCAGAAGCAAAGAACTTCGCACAGTGAAAATGAAATGACAAGTGAACTAGGGTTGGCTGTCAAAAGGCGGGAGTAAGTCAAGGCGAGAAACCGGCAGGTGTGAATTGGTAACCTGTACCACAAGTTAACCCATCTGAAATATACAGAATCAGTACAACCGCGTTATTTCAACGTTTAATTACATTAACGTTCGGACAGTGGACACAGCGTCGCCACGTGGAAAAGGGCTGGGCCATCAGATATCTTTAGATCTGAAGCTAAACATCTATTGTTGAAACCTGTTAAAAAAAATTTGAAAGATATCATAGTAAAAGGGTTACAATTCCTCCGAGACCGTATCTTCCAAAGTTATGGAACAATGCTGGGCAGGCATAAAATGTGTTGCCATAAATCTCAATAAAGGATACAGAATATGGAAAATATAAGTATGGGGGATTTACGGAAGTCCTGGTTACCGGGTGCAAGCCCCGGAAGTGATGATAGATGCTATGTGATTCGTTCTCCACATTTCACTAGTTTCAATCCCACTTCTTCACCCCTGTGAGCATCACCCGATGCAATGAGTGCTAAGTGAACTATTCAAAAATCATGAGAAATTAGCCAGTTACGACTACCTCTCATGGAAATGGTCATACGTTTGAATGACTTACTTAACGCAGTTGAATCCCAAAAATGGAAAATATACTATAATTCCTCTAATCTACAAAAGAAACCATTGTGTCAACACTTTGTATAATCAATCATCAATTCAACATTATTAAATATGAGATGTCCAAGACAAATGTCATACATAGCACGTCCCACTCAGATCAGAGGTATGTTATTGGCATAAATATTTAAAAGAACTATGATATAAATGCTAAATATGTCATCAGAGTTTTTTAATGGAATCTAGAGGATACACACTTCAAGTTCAAATCGTTTCCAGCACATAGATCTATGAGACAACAGAAACATTTAAAATCCAATGCCACCAATGCATGTCCTTCGTTTTAATGCATATTAAATCAAGTTGTGTCTCATATAATATAATACTGAAATTTCAGAAATGGAAAAAAGTTGATCTCAACGTAATGAAAACCACATGCTATAAACAAACTCCAGATAAGAACAAACCTATTACAAAGTACATTTCCAAGCAGCAGACTCTATATCACAATGGTTTTTATGTAATTCGTGCTATAAATCAACAAAGGGTCTCAAGGCATGATAGATCGAACACATTTTCATCTTTATAATCAACAAAATGCTCCCATGTTACAGAGTGTTTGTTCATCACAGTGCGCTTAGGAGAAATATCTTATAATTTATAAATGCATTCACTCAGTAATCGACAATGACTCATAGCAGTTTTATTGTGCCATATTCCAGATCCAAGAATCTGGTGCAACCATGCAAGCAACCACGTACTAATCTGGTGCAACCACGCACTAATCAAGAAGATTACAAATATGATGCAAGGAGAAATTAGAAATTGGTTCCTTCAATTTATTGAGCGCTCTTAACCTAGCTTGTTGTTGACTTTGAACGGATGTACGAGTTGACCATATATCTCGAGCCCATGTGCTAAACCTTCCATGAAGACAATCATACACAATTCTTCCTTGGTTGCAAGAATCCTCAAGGAGTGTGGGATTAAGGCCGAAAGATCATGTTGTAATGTGATACTCAAAATTAAGTCAATCAGCCATTCGTATTTCCTCTTTTGGTACCTAGGCACAATTAAACCTTTATCAATAATAATTTGATGTAAATCTTATTAAAAACAAAGGGAATGTGCTAAATAATACACAATTACCTAATCATGTTTCAAATTTAAGATAATAGCCCAACCATGGTGCAAAATGATAGTAATAATGATAGGAACTAGATAAACTAATGAATAATAATAGGAAAAAAGGTGTCTTATATACGACAATTTTTGTTCCTAACAATAATCTGATTTTTTATTAATGCAATATTCTTGTAGCCTAAAAAAAGAGGAAAACAATTTTGATATTGAAGGACTCCTAAAAAATAAAAAAACATCTCATGACTCAAGAAGGACGGAGGACCCACATTCATATCCATATTACACATTGACCATATTTCATAAAATCCTTATAAATGAAATTGAAAACATGATTGATAATATCTTATGTTTTCCACATAGGCGTGCATTGCGTAATAGTCAATTATCAAAATTAACACTCATTTAATAATAGTAAAATATATATAATATGTCTATAAAAAAGTGCGTAAAAATTTCCATGAGAGATGATCACCAAAATTATCATAAAGTTGTCACCAAAACCACATAATAGTCCTAAAATTTATCAACAACTTAATAAGCCAAAACCTATAAGAGAAAACAATTGAGTTATGGGTTGTTTCAAAAAAAAATTTCTCAATCGAAATTATTGATTCTTTTGTGGATGATTCTGTGGGATTTTCATTAGATACAACTTCCTTTCCTTTCTCCTTCCTCCAAGGATGCAAGTGTAGAAACAAAATTAGGGTTGGAGCGTTTTGGGTTAGGGGTAGACTTCTTTTTATTAGGACTAGAAGAATCTACTATCAGTGGACCAGAATCAACAAATTTAAAACCAATGTGGATAACAACAACAAATTTTGTAGCAATAGCATTAGTAGAGATAGCATAAGTACTTTCAGTAAAAGGAATAGTGTGTTTTAGACTAGAACTAGGGCTAAATGCCTTAGATGGAGAATATTGTGAATGAGTGGTTGAAGAATGAGAATGAGAAGATATACGGTGAGTGGGATTTGTGAGGACTTGTATTCGACCTTTTTCTTATACATGAGAAGGGTTTGGCACTAATGGGTTCCATCCATCGTTATGAACGTTGTCCTAGGAATTGTCAATGTTAGCGGAAAAAGTTCCCTAAGGTAAGGGTTGACAACCTCAATAGAGCAGAATAAGATAATCAACAAAGAGCAGTCAAGCAAGCATTCCAAACATATGAATTACTAAATGTGGACTTGGAAACATCCCCGTAGGTACTACGTTTGATGATGTTCCCATAGGGTTCAAACCCTCTGCTTCCTCCAGAACGACCAAACTTGCAAGTCAATTCAAGAAGCTTATACATGATAGATAATTCGATGTGCATGCATAAAATATATGTTAGATCATCATATATATGATGAGAAATCAATGTTAGTAGAATTAGGGTTATATTTCTCTTTCTTGATAATTACTTGTGAATTATGTTGCCTTCTTTTACTTATTTTTTATATTATCTTTCATCAATAAATTACCAAATTATGTGTATGAAGATCACAAAAACACAAGACACAAGATGTAGGCACTCTGCCAGGGAAAAACCCCTATTTAGGGGAAATCCAAGTGAACAAGTCTTCCTTTAATAGTTTCTCGAGGTAATCCAAGACTCTTGACCTAAACAAATACTTCCTCCATAACAAGTCAACCCTCAATCCTTCTTGTAGATGATAACCCTCTAATACTAACTTTGACCTAGCGGAATCAGCTTGTAGTACTTCGACCCAACAACTCAAAATAGCAGCAGCTTTGACTAGACAAAGAAAAACTTCGATCTCCATAGATACTCCTCCTGAGTGAGAGATAGATGGCCCAAAATTTCGATCTTGATGACTTCTTCTTATCTCCAAAATTTTGCACTCTTTTACAACCCCTTTCCAAATCTTCTTCAACTTTGCATTTCCCAGCTTCTAGCTTTAGGATATTGAACTATGAGAGGTAGAGTGAATTTCTCCAAATGAATTGGAACTACCTTGTATATATAACCTTCCAATGAGGTAAAATTAGCCTTCTCGAGGTTGACTTGATATTCTTGAGGTAGACTTGGTGTGGAGGAGACTAAGTTCATTTTTTACTCAAAACTAATTCTTTTTACATAATTCGAAAGCCCAAGAAGGGTCTCTGTTATTGGAAAATGACTTTAATGACTCATAATAAATCCTAGGAGTCCTCAATGGGGAATTTTACCTAAAACAAGATGACCTAAACATGAAACCCATGCTTTAATAAGTCATAATAATAATAATAATAATAATTTCTTCATTATTTTGATAAGTACATTTCATTGTGACTCAAATACATTTATGAAGACCAAGCCTAGTTACATATTTCAACAATATAATCATACAAATTACTACTCATGAGACAATAACATATTAGGAACAAGACATGAGATTCTTTATTTATTAACAACAATAGGTACAGGAAAGGTACAACCTAATCCAAGCCAAAGCACCGATGAAGCCTTCCTTTGGATCCGTTAAGCCCGAGCCACAAAGACAACCTCTCTAACAAATGCAAGGGGATGTTATAAATATTATGAACATCTCTGCAAAGGAAACTAGGGTTTCCATAGAGACTGGGAGTGCAGGAGGAATGGGAAAATCAGACTTGATCTAGGAGAAAAATGGGTATTGTTAGCACTCCGTAAATCCCTTTAGGCTGAGGAAAGGGCCATAGAGGTAACCACAAACCTCTTTGGGCTAGAAACTAGTCCTTTCTAGCCCGAGGGAGCTCCCTCACCAAAATCTAAAGATAAAGGATATCAAGGCTCTGTGAGTTTACAGAGACCAGATCTGATAAATACATTTTAAATCTGATAAAAAATTGTTGGGAGGTTAAAAGAGAGAACATTAGAGTATGAGACCAAAATATTGTCAATTTAATATATCAGTGCACATCTCAACCAACTAAAAGGAAAGAGGCAGGACAAGTACATCCTCCAATTTTATATCGATTATAGTAAAACGAAAGAGATAGAAGCACATGAAAATACCCATTCAAATGCAACAGAGCACATTAGAATTCTATTATCAAACCTTATGACTGAGTATTTAGGAAATGAAGGTAGATAAAGGCATAATGAATCCCATATAAAACAGAAGTACACAATGATTCTAGAGCATATATGATGAATTCTAGAAAGATTGTTTTCAATACACCTTTAAACAAAACTGAGATAAAAGAAATGAAATAACAATTGCAAAAGAGAAACACAGATTTAAAGGACAATACCACAAGAATCTCTGACAGTGATTGGAAAAACTATGCACTAAGTATTTTATTCAGAAAATAGGATCACATATACAAGGCTCATTCCATCAATCAACCAACCCCTTATTCCTTGTCCATTACCATATTAAATACATTTCATAAATATATGTCATGGCTAGGTTCAATGTATGTTTCGATCCATCAACCCATTGTTTTTTGATAAAAAAAAAATTAGATAAAGAAATTTTATACAACATCTTTATCTTTCATAGAGAAAAACATAAAAACTACTTTATATCTATCCTTTTAACTCATCTAGATAATAAAATTATCTCACAAGGTGCTATCCTATCATTAAAATCTTCTAATGACGATGAAATAAGAAAAGGCATCTTAGCTTGTGTTACACAGTTGTTGCGTAGTAGTTCCATGTTGGCATGATTTTTTTGTGTTGGAGGACAAATTGGCTGGTGGTTGGGTGTTGAGTAGGCCTATGAGTAGGAAATTAAATATTCCACACACTCTTTTACACCTGGCATCTTCAAAACACCCCATTTCACTTGTGTGTGGCACATGTGCAGCACTTGGAAACACCTGTGCAACAAAATTTCAAATTGTTGTTGCATAATACCTTCTCGCTAAAATTTAAAAAAATGTGGTTATTGTTATCACCCCAAGAAACTCTCCTAGGTTGTATATCGGAGATGCTCGAGAACATTACAAACTCAACAAAAATGTTGGAAAAATGGTGGATGAATGAAAGAAATGCCGCATATTCAAGCCAGATAACCACTTCTACTGTGTTTAACCCCAGACATGGGTGAACACCCCCGGACTACAAGGCTTTAGACCACCAATTACTCACAGTTTAAGAAAAATGTGATGATGGAGAAGACTGACCACACCAGCAGATGCACAGGACCCTGTGATGGCCAGCTGCAACCAGTTAAAAGTTCTGTAAATATGTTTTCTAATACACAGATAGGATGACAACTCTCTGGCATTAAAACAACAGAAACCTGCATACACATTCAATAATACTAACTAGATTCTAACACAGAGGTGGGATGACAGCCCCTCTAATGCTAAACATCAAAGCAGATTAAAAATGCATAACAGGCACAACCTGGAACAAAGAAGAAGTGGAAAGTGAGCAATTAACAGCAAAAGAAGCTTGTATTAGCTGAAAATGAAGACCAGACGCTGCAGGTATCGCAATAGTTACAGTCTACAGAAGTTGAAGCTTACAACAAAATAACATTCATCAACCCGATTACATCGTTTTCTGTGGGTATATATAGAGTCTATTTACAAAATTGCTCTGCTAGGCTATGCGTGGAGGTGTCTTAATTGACCACCAATCGCACTTACAATTAGATATGGGCCTCTGCTATAATCTCAGTGTTTAAATGAACAAAATCGGCCTTTTTGGTACTTTGTTATTCTTCCTGAACAAGTGGAATATTATCTGCATGACTTTCAATAACTGCTACAGTCATTGAATTGCTCGAGGATCATTCTCCTCGTCCTTGGCCGTGTTGTCTCCTTAACTTTGGTTGCTGAGAATTCAATGCACAGTGTACCGGATGATCTCTTCCTTCTTCGCGTGCACAAAACATGCTCAATACATGGAAAATGCATGAAAATGGACGATGACCTGCAAATGAATACTGACCGTTGGATGACAAAATGGACGGCCTAGATCTGATGGCGGGAGGCGATGGAAGGCACAGAGGCGCACGAATGAATAGCAGCCATCGGATCACGTAAATGAATGGTGGAGATTAGATTGTGGAAGCCATGCAATATGGAAAATACACTATCGGAGGCAGACTTGCGGACTTGAAACTTTATACATAGGGTCAGTGAGTCGTATCGGGTCTGGCACCCAATATTGCATCGCTATAATGGAAAAGGCCTTGCCACATTGAAAGCGCTGATTGTGATGGTGTTATGGACCCGATGGAGTCATTAACAGTAGCTTATAATCACATCGCGTCCGATATGGGCAGTCGGTAATCGGCGATCGGCGATGCTATGGTCATGACTTAAGCGAGACCTACTGAAAGCTCCGATTGCGACTTGCGACTAGGCTACGGACCCGATAGAGGAATTAACCATATTTAAGACTGAAGAAGGGGCATCGCAATATCGCATCGACAAGAGTCAAGGGGTTTGGGCCTTTATGCACACACACAGATATGCGATTTGCCGATTGCGATGAGGAAAGAAAGCGCAAAGTTATATGGTTGGGTCTTATGGAAGATTTGACTTGCGCTTAAGGACTGGGGCCAAAAAGGGGCTTTGACGGATTTCGGAGGGATTTAAACGGGGAATGGAGAGGTTTTTAGGACAAAAAAAACAGAAATAGCAAGGCTTATGCGAGCGTGAGAAGAATGAAGGAGTGAGAAAGGTGGTTGATGCGAGTCCCCTTTTAAGCACGAATAACACTGCCAGACCCGAATTTGACCTTCAAATATTGTAGTTTGTAGTAGAGCTAACACTAGCTCCTTCTGGGGATGAGATCTTCCCTGTGAGGTCTCAAGAACTGCAGACGAATGCCTTCATACAAAAGCAGCATAAAAACATTGCCTAGTATCCTTTGGGCACGGAGTCAAATTAAGTCTACACTAAAACCTGTAAAATAAAATGCTTACAATCATTAAGGCCTAAGAGCCTTAAACAACATAAATAGTCAAAAACTGGCCATCTTCTGGACCATCAAAATTGTTTCTCCTCCTCTCAACCAGTTCATCATAGAGCTGCAAAACAGGATTTATTTAATCATCCACCTCAAACAGTTTAGGACATTTGAGCTTAATAGGTAGAGATGATCGGTATTTCATTCCCTTTCTGTATACTCTCCTCTTTGGATGTTCATTATGGGAGCCTTTGTACACCTGCTAAATAACCACTGTTGTTGTGTACTTGTCTGTGTCTTCTATGGCCTGCACAATAAATATGAATGGTGTACCAATATGTTCATGTGTAGAGGACACAGAAACATTATCTGCTCCTGAATCTTTCTTTAAACAATCCTCATCCAAGGAGGAGTCCCATAACTGTACACTCTCTTCTTCTGTTATTTGATAAGCTGCCCTTTCAGTCTATGTGGAGGCCATCTGAGTAGGCATTAGAATATCAAGACTGAGATGATCAGTATCATCCTTGGGCTTTGAATTATGTTCTGCCTCAGTGTTTAAGTGGCAACTTTGAGGGATTTTTACTTGAGCAGATAGAGGGACAAAAGATGATGGGGAGCTTTCTTCTCCCTTCTTGATTACTGGGTCGGGGATGATAGTAGGTTGGCTAATTTGCAGATCTGCATAGCCATGCGAAGATTGGCTAGTATCGAGCACAGATTCTTGGAGGATGAAGGTGCCTTCTGCTGATTGCTACTGCTGATAAGCTTGTTGTTCTGCAGGCACAACAAACTGACAAGCAGTGCCTCTTGATAATGCTTCTTCATATGCAGCTCTGGTTAGGAAAGGGGCACTTCCCTTATCTTCCAAACCATGGACCTCCTCCTCTTCTTCGTATTGCTCTTCTTCCATGACCATACTCTGAAAAAGGGTCTTCACCCTTTTGTCTTCGTTTGTATCTCCGCTTTTCTACAAAATCTGCAACTGCTTCTGTGCTCCTCTGTATGGATTGGGCTTTGGAAGAGTAAAGGAACAAGGAGCTCCTGCTTCCTGCGAATACTACTCAACTTTTAGTTTGGAAACTTCAGAGGCTAAAAACTCAATCATCCTAGCTAATTCATCGATCTCAGGCTCTGAGGATGATGAGGATTCACCTCCCTGACTTCTCCTCTCGGCATCACCTTCAAGTCTCTCTGCAGCAATAATGTTTGCTTCTACTTCAAAGGCTGCAGATTGCATATCAGCCAAAGAAGCAGATCTCCTTTCTCTTAACAGCAAGCAGAATTGAGAATCAAAAGCATTAGCATAAGTGAGCATAGCAGAAGCAGGGGTAGGTCTTACTTCAGCTGGCATTCTGTTGTACATATGATTAAATCTGATGTTGAAATCAGACAGCAGCTCACCATCTTCTCTCTGCAAGTTCCCAAATTTAGTATGATAAAAGAGCAGATCTTTATTATTCCCCCAGTGCTTTAGGAACACACCATCTAAAGCCTCAATGTCTGCAATAGACCTAGGGGGTAATTCTCTGAACCATTTTCTAGCTTCCCCATCTAGGCTTTGGACAAAAACCCTCATCCAGACATCCTCTTCATTGATATCCAGGTTATCAACATAGCTATAAAAGGTCTCTAAATGCTCTTCAGCTGTTACTCCTTCTGCACCAGTAAACTTAGGCATAAATTCTTGATAATCTCCTACAGGCATGGCATTCAAAGGGGTAGGCAAGACCAGGGGTCCATACCTAGCAGCAACTATTCTTTCTATCTTTGTGAGGGCTTGCTGGCTTGCCATGACTGAGGAATATGAAAGGATACTGGTAGACTAAGTGATATGAATCAATGAAAAGAATGATAGAGACAGAGGAATATGATGGACAACATGGATGCTTCTTTCAACTGAGGTCCGAAAGGGAAATGAATGACTGAGGAGTTGAATGAATCTCCGAAGGTGACTACTTCACTAACAGAGATACATGGAACTTTTAAGGCTTACCTAATCCTGGTGCTCCTTTCTACGATACTTTCTTCTGCTTAACGATCTTCTCAGGATTAGGCACTGGTTCAGCTGGTGATTTCTAAAAATTTCTTCGAGCACGCCTCACAAACTGAGCCATAATTGCAATGTGGAGTCGCCAAAAGATGGTCTTCCTCCAGTGGAGTCGCCAGATAGATGATTATAACCAAAATATGTGTCCAAGCCTTGTCTATCATCAAAGCTTGGAACTGTGTCGTTCTCCCAGGGAAGCTAAGCTTCAATCTCCTCTCCCCGACAATTGCGCCAATTAATGTTATCACCCTAAGAAACTCTCCTAGGTTATATATCGGAGATGCTTGGGAACATTACAAACTCAACAAAAATGTTGGAAAAATGGTGGATGAATGAAAGAAATGTTGCATATTCAAGCCAGATAACCACTTCTACTGTGTTTAACCCCAGACATGGGTGAACACCCCCAGACTACAAGGCTTTAGACCACCAATTACTCACATTTTAAGAAAAATGTGATGATGGAGAAGACTGACCACATCAGCAAATGCACAGGACCCTGTGACGGCAGGCTGCAACCAGTTAAAAGGTCTGTAAATCTGTTTTCTAATACACAGACAGGATGACAGCTCTCTGGCATTAAAACAACAGAAACCTGCATACACATTCAACAATACTAACTAGATTCTAACACAGAGATGGGATGACAGCCCCTCTAATGCTAAACATCAAAGCAGATTAAAAATGCATAACAGGCATAGCCTGGAACAAAGAAGAAGTGGAAAGTGAGAAATTAACAGCAAAAGAAGCTTGTATTAGCTGAAAATGAAGACCAGATGCTACACGTATCACAGTAGTTACAGTCTCCAGAAGTTGAAGCTTACAACAAAATAACATTCATCAACCCAATTACAGCGTTTTCTGTGGGTATATATAGAGTCTGTTTACAAAATTGCTCTGCTAGGCTATGCGTGGAGGTGTCTTAATTGACCACCAACCGCATTTACAATTAGATATGGGCCTCTACTGCAATCTCAGTGTTTAAATGAACAAAATCGGCCTTTTTGGTACTTTGTTATTCTTCCTGAACAGGTGGAATATTATCTGCATGACTTTCAATAACTGCTATAGTCATTGAACTGCTCGAGGATCATTCTCCTCATTCTTGGCCGTGTTGTCTCCTTAACTGTGGTTGCTGAGAATTCAATGCACAGTCTACCAGATGATCTCTTCCTTATTCGCGCACACAAAACAGGCTCAATACATGGAAAATGCATGAAAATGGATGATGACCTGCAAATGAATACTAACCGTTGGATGACAAAATGGACGGCCTAGATCTGATGGTGGGAGGTGATGGAAGGCACAAAGGCACAAGAATCAATAGCAGCCATCGGATCACGTAAATGAACGGTGGAGATTGGATTGTGGAAGCCATGCAATATGGCAAATACACTATCGGAGGTGGACTTGCGGACTTGAAACTTTATACACAAGATCAGTGAATCGTATCAGGTCCGGCACCCAATATCACATCGCTATAATGGAAAAGGCCTTGCCACATTGAAAGCACCGATTGCGATGGTGCTACGAACCTGACGGAGTCATTAATAGCAGCTTATAATCACATCGCGTCCAATATGGGCAGTCGGTAATCGGCAATCGGTGATGCTATGGTCATGACTTAAACGAGACCTGCTGAAAGCTCTGATTGCGACTTGTGACTAGGCCGCAGACCCGATAGAGGAATTAACCATATTTAAGACTGAAGAAGGGGCATCGCAATATCGCATCGGCGGGAGTCAAGGGGTTTGGGCCTTTATGCACACACACACATATGCGATTTGTCGATTGCGATGAGGAAAGAAAGTGCAAAGTTATATGGTTGGGTCTTATGGAAGGCTTGACTTGCGCTTAAGGACTGGGGCTAAAAGAGGGGCTTTGATGGATTTCAGAGGTATTTAAATGGGGAATGGAGAGGTTTTTAGGACAAAAAAAAACAGAAATAGCAAGGCTTATGCGAGCGTGAGCAGAATAAAGGAGAGTGATAAAGGTGGCTGATGCGAGTCCCCTTTTAAGCACGAACAACACTACTAGACCTGAATTTGACGTTCAAATATTGAAGTTTGTAGCAGAGCTAACAGTTATATCCAATAATTTGAAATTATACTATACACCAAAAACCTCTAGAATGAAAAAAATATCTATACATTTCCAAATTTTCAAACTGAAATCCAAAAATTTCATCATTTTGTCAACAAAAACTGCGAAAATGGGCCACCAAGTGACGTGTCTAACTCCCAAACAGTAGCACCTGTGTAAAATATGAAATAGGTTTTTGTAGATTAGACTTTTATGAAGAAATTTTTTTCTTAGTTTCTTCAAATTATTTCTGAGATCCTCAGAAATTGTTCTGCAAAATAATGACTAAAATAGGAAAATACACAGTCTGAAAAATAGCCCTTGATGATGCATTTGAAACTCCGATCTATGACACCACTGAAGAAAATGGAAGAGGTTATTATTTTTTGACCCATGCTTGAGAAAAACCTCTTTCAGTATTTTGGAATACCGCTCCATGTTGTCGGAATCAATGTTTAACACTTATGACTATAACAGGGTATTTTAGGTAGCATTGTGCAGCGAACAGTCTGAGTAGCATTCCTTTCTCTGTATGGTTGCACAACTCCTGTGGAAAAATGGATCAAATGGTAGGCTTAGAATGGTTGTTTGATGGTGTAGAACTCTTTAAATAGGCTCTCCAACTCTTTCAAACCTCCTAAATGGTTGATACCCACCTGCGCAGTAGTTGCGCAATGACCGTGACTCTCAT
This sequence comes from Pinus tabuliformis, assembly GCA_031772625.1. NCBI lineage: Eukaryota > Viridiplantae > Streptophyta > Pinopsida > Pinales > Pinaceae > Pinus > Pinus tabuliformis. The sequence continues at coordinate 736,418,274 of CM062815.1, forward strand.
TAACTTGACACTCCTTCGTGCTTTTGGTGAACCCTTCGTAACAGAAGTTTGACAATGTCAGACAGTGACCTTTGAGACTATGACAACATTTGTGGTCATAAGCTCAACTTATTCAAAAACTGAAAATTAAAGGACATGGAAAATACATTTGACAATGAAACTAATGACCCTAACATTGGCTCCAATGGGGATGGAATCCTCATAGCGAGGTGGAAAGAAAAAAAATCGTAGACTAGTAGCCTATTCAGACCATTAGGGAATGGAATCAAACACTAAAAACTGAAAATATGACTGACTGACTAAAAATTTAACTATTAACTAACTGAACTTGAATATGGCAGCAAATCACTGGAACCTTAGGGACTTCTCCTCGGGATTCAAATTCCTTTGATAACTTCCCATACATGCTAAATATATATATAAACTCATGCAAAATGATCCCACCAATGTAGCCAATCAAGTAAATTGTTACTTGATTTTTTCTCACACTTTTCTTGAGCATGCAGAAAAATTAGAGAATGGCAACTCAAATTGTAACTGAGACTGATATTTTTGGTGTAGGAATGCAACAAAATCTAACTTCATTGTTGATTGTGACAAATTGGCAAGAGGAACTTGAAAATCATGGAATATTACATGTTCTTGATTATGAACAAAAAGAAAGGAGTTGTCTTCAAAAATAATGGTTAATTGTTCTTCTTCATTAGACTTCTCATTTTTTGAGCCTTGAATGACTTTTCCTATGTTTTCACTGTTGGGTTGTGATATATTCTTTCCACGTAGTTAACAGGGGGTTTGAGGGGTACCCATAACCCCACTTTATGGGGTCTAGGACAGCGGCCTGGAAAATTTTGGTTTTGGAACCTATGTTAGGTTGGGCGGACCCACCTATGGTTTTGTGCATGATTTTCACACATGTTTTTGGACGCAATGGTTTTCGGTCCATGGTATTGGACGTGATGGTTTTTCGGTTGATGTTATTGGATGCTTCGACATGTATAAATATGTATTGTAACATTGAAAGGAACATAATGAAAAATCAAGTTGGTAGTCCCGGTTTAGGGATCCAGGGGAAAATCTCTGTGTATATGTGTTTTATGTGTTATGATCTCGCATTGTTTATTTCATGTGTGTTAGAATTTGTATGTAGGTAATTTCTATACGGGGTTAAAACCTACATTTGATATCAGAGCTGTTTTGGCTTCAAGGGGACGCCTTTGTTGCTGAGGGGTTTCGCTCAGGCCTGTGGTAGACCCTGTTCAGTGGGAGATCTACGAGATCGATTCTAGTGGTAAAAGAAGATGGCGAGTAGTGGAAAGATAGAGATTGAGAAATTTAATGGTCAGAGTTTTGAGTTGTGGAAACTCAAGATGGAGGATCTGTTGGTGGATAAAGATCTGTGGATCGCGGTAGATCTGGTACTAAACCAACGGGAGTGTCCGATGAAGAATGGAAGAAGTTGGATCGGAAGGCAAAGAGCACAATACGATTATGTGTCTCAAATTTAGTATTGCTGAATGTATCAGGGGAAGCTACGGGAAGGCTTTGTGGGACAAGTTAGGGACTTTGTACCAATCTAAGTCTCTAGTGAATAAACTGTTCCTACGGAAAAAGCTGTATAACCTAAGGATGAAAGATGGAGACTCAGTGACAGAGCATCTGAATGCATTTAATATTGTGGTAAGTCAGTTAGCATCTGTTGATATTAAAATTTTAGATGAAGATAAGTGCATCAGTTTGTTTTGTTCTCTACCAGATTCATGGGATATTCTGGTTATTGCAATAGGTAGCAATGTAACTGCCTTGCAGTTTGATGAAATAGTCTCAGCCTTGCTAACGGAGGAGATGAGACGGAAAAATATGGAGAGCCAGAATGGTGATGCCTTGTCTGTACGAGGATGGTCCCAGAACAGAAAAAAAAAATAAGTCATCGAGTGGGAGATCTAAATCTAGAGGGAGATCTAAATCTTCAGGAAAACCTATAAAGGTGGTGTTCTGGAAATGCGGAAACGAAGGCCACTTCAAAAGGGACTATAAATCTAAATCTATTGAAAAAGGAAAGGGATCTAATGAGGCTCCTTCTGCAGAGGTGAAAACCACCTCAGATGAAGGTGGGGATGTGTACTTGGCTTCTTTACGTACACATGTAGATCATGATGCATGGTTGATTGACTCAGGTGCATCCTTTCACTTCACTCCCCATAGAGAGTGGTTCTACGAGTATGAGAAATATGATGGTGGTGATGTCTTCTTGGGGGATGATAGGAAGGCTAGAATCATTGGTTGCGGAAAAGTAAAGTTGAAGTTGCAAGGTGGAAGGGTTAGAACACTTCCGGGTGTTCTGCATATTCCTACATTGGCCATAAATCTGATTTCTGTAAGCAAGCTGGATGACGCAGGTGTAAAAATAGTGTTCGAGAAGGATACCTGCAAAATGGTTCGAGGAGCACTAGTATTGATGCGGGGAGTTCGAATTGGAACTCTGTACAAGCTGCAAGGTAGCACTGTTATTGATGGGTGCAACAGTTCTGTGGTTCCTGAAAGTGGAGCAGAAAATCTAGTGGTCGCTGGAGAGAAGACCATGTTGTGGCATCAAAGGCTTGGACATATTGGAGATAAGGGCCTTCGAATACTTCATGGTAAAGGTGTGGTAGAAGGTATGAGTAATAGCTCTCTAGATTTTGATTTCTATGAAAATTGTGTATACGGAAAGCGGAATCGGGTGAGTTTCCCCTCTAGTAATAAGAGGGCAAAACAGATATTAGAGCTTGTGCACAGTGATATGTTTGGACCTATGAAGGTTCCATCACTAGGTAAGTCTGTGTACTATGTATCATTTATAGATGACTTCTCAAGGAATACATGGATATATTTCCTTAAGAAGAAATCTGAAGTCTTCGACAGGTTTAAAGAATTTTAGGCTCTCGTGGAAAATCAGATAGAGAAGAAGATAAAGGTGTTGAGGATAGATAATGGTGGAGAGTTTTGCAGCAAGGAATTTGAATAATTCTGTAAGAAGTGTGGTATAGCATGGTAGAAGACTACTCCATATACAACTCAGCAAAATGGAGTTATAGAAAGACTGAACAAGACATTGATGGAAAGGGCAAGAAGCATGCTCAGTGGTGCCGGGTTAGGACAGGAACTCTGGGCAGAGGCGGTGGATACTGCATGTTACCTGGTCAACAGGTCACCTTCATCAGCGTTGGAGGATAAGACTCCACAAGAGGTATGGACTGGTAAGAAACCCTCTCTTTCACATCTAAGGGTATTTGGATGTGATGCATATGTACATGTTCCAAAGGAGAAACGAACCAAGTTGGATAGTAAATCTGAAAAGTGCATCATTATTAAGTATAAGGATGGTTTAAAGGGTTATAAGCTTGGGAATGCATTAACAAGGAAGGTTGTGTACAGCCGAGATGTGGTGTTCAGAGAGTTGAAAGATATTATTAAACATGAAGTCCAACCAAAGGAACCTGAGAAGATAGAGTTTGAGCTAAAGGAGGAAGAATCAGACTCTACAGCAGAGGAGGAATCAGAAGATGAAGAGCCACAAACTCCGGCTGTGAGAAGATCAGTTCAAGAAACAAGGTAGCCAGAAAGGTATAGTCCATCTGCTTTCTGTTCAAATTTTGCTTTGTCTGTTACTGATGATGATCCTAGAACTGTGAAGGAAGCAATGGATTCAGAGGATGGAAAACTCTGGAAAGAGGCCATGGTTGATGAAATGGCATCTTTGCACAAAAATGAGGCTTGGGATCTGGTGGAGTTGTCGTATGGAAGGAAACCCATTGGCAGCAAATGGGTGTTCAAAAAGAATACAAATGCAGAAGAAAAAGTGGAGAAATACAAAGCTCGGTTGGTAGCAAAAGGTTATTCCCAGGTGCCGGGAATTGATTTTGGTGATATTTTTTCTCCTATTGCCAAGGTAACTTCTATTAGATTACTTTTATCTATTGCTGCTGCTTTTGATTTTGAGGTAGAAGAGATGGATGTGAAAACAACATTTCTTCACCGGGATCTGGAAGAGGAAATCTACATGAAGCAACCTGAAGGCTTTGTCGTGAAGGGTAAGAAAGAACTGGTATGCAAGTTAAAGAAGTCTCTGTATGGGTTAAAACAGTCACCAAGGATGTGATATCAGAAATTTGATACATTTATACGGGGACTTGGCTTCACCGGAACCAAAGCAAATCACTGTGTGTATTTTAAATTAATTGGTGACTGTGTTATTTATCTGGTCTTGTATGTGGATGATATGTTGCTGGTTGGAAATGACAAAGAAATTATCCAGGATTTGAAGACCCAATTGTCCTCCAAATTTGACATGAAATATTTTGGTGCTGCAAACTATATTTTGGGCATGGAAATTAAAAGAGATCGGACAAAGAGGAAGCTCTAGTTAAACCAAAGGAAGTATGTTAAGACGATATTGCAGATATTTAATATGCAGGGTATCAAACCGGTGAAGGTTCCTATTCCTGTAGGTGTGAGGTTATCTGCTGAACAATGTCCCAAGACACAAGAAGAGGAAGAGGACATGTCCCATGTTCCATATGCAAGTGCAGTCGGTAGCCTGATGTATGCAATGGTCTATACTAGACCAGACATTGCACATGCAGTGGAAGTATTGATCAGGTTTATGTCAAAACCAGGAAAGGAGCATTGGACAGCAGTGAAGCGGGTTTTCAGGTATTTGCGTGGCACTAGTGATTATGGTTTGTGCTACCAAGGAAGACCAAGATTAGACAGAGTGTTGGATATTCATGGCTTTGTTGATGCAGACTGGGCTAGAGATCTGGATCACAGAAGATCTACAAGTGGGTATGTGTTTAACCTATTTGGACGTGCAGTCAGTTGGATGAGTAAGAAACAATTTGTAGTGGCACTATCAACTACAGAGGCAGAATACATGGTAGCCACTCATGCAAGCAAGGAAGTTGTTTGGTTGCAGAGATTGTGTTCAAGCATGGGGTTAGTACAAGGAGCTATAAGGATAGACTGTGACAGCCAAAGTGCAATTTTCTTGGCAAAGAACCATGCTTATCATTCAAAGACAAAGCACATTGATGTTCAGTATCACTTTGTGAGGGATATGATAGAAGACAAAAAGGTGTTGCTAGTAAAGGTGGACACTTTGAAGAATACGGCAGATGCATTGACAAAATCTATGAGCTCTGGGAAGTTCTATTGGTATAGAGAAACAATGGGTGTTTCAGGGCTGGAAAAATAACTAAGCTCTCATGTGGCCCCTTATGGAAAGAAAACAACAAGTGGGAGAATGTTGGTTTGTGTTATATTCTTTCCACGTAGTTAACAGGGGGTTTGAGGGGTACCCGTAACCCCACTTTATGGGGTCCGGTGCAGCGCCTCGGAAAATTTTGGTTTTGGAACCTATGTTAGGTTGGGCAGACCCACCTATGGTTTTGTGCATGATTTTTGCACATGTTTTTGGACGTGATGGTTTTCGGTCCATGGTATTGGACGCAATGGTTTTTCGGTCCATGGTATTGGATGCTTCGACATGTATAAATATATATTGTAACATTGAAAGGAACATAATGAAAAATCAAGCTGGTAGTCCCGGTTTTGGGATCCAGGGGAAAATATCTATGTATATGTGTTTTATGTGTTATGCTCTCGCATTGTTTATTTTCTGTGTTTTAGAATTCGTATGTAGGTAATTTATGTACATGGTTAAAACCTACATTCACTCTTCTAATCTACAAGAAAAAACTTTGAATTTTCTTGAGGGAGTGAAAATAGAATAGTTGCATCATGTATAATGGCAGTGTCAAGACTTAACCTTTCATGTATATCAAAAAGAGTGTCATCTTGGATTTTTAAAAATTCTAAAAATGTCAATTCAAAAGATCTATAATTATGAATGTATTATGCACTATCCAAGGAATCTAAAACAATCTACTTTTCACTATCCTCTTGTAACTGTGGAATGTTGCCAACATGAGCTAGTTCATTGCTTGCATATTGATCACACAAATACTGAAAAGTTGGCTACAAATCTTCACTTATCTCGGGTGAAAGGACATGAATATCTACATCAAGTTCTTGATTGATTTCATATTTAGCTAATAGAGAAAGTGTTATCTCCTGTAATTTTTCTTTGTTGAAAATGCAACAAGATGATGGAGCTTAGTGAAAAGGAGTCTCCTTCACTAAGTGGGCCCATAGGCTACTTTTGGTGCAAAGTCTATTTTTAGACTATTTCTATTTTCAGACATATGGATCATGTTCTATGAGTTGTAGGATGCTATTTGTGGATGATTGGTCATGTTGGTAAAAATAGATGGACTTCTATTTTTAGACATATGGGCGGAGTCTATTTTTAGACTGCCAGTCTAAAAATAGAACAGTCGAATATTATTAGCTCTTAATAATATTTGGACTATAAACATTATCTTATCCTCTTGCAGCACTTCAGTTCGAGCTACGGATGTGGCACATGCAACTGCCAGAAGGAAATACGCTTTTCTTATGGGTTAGTTGAGCTATTGCATGATGGACTTCAGTTACAACTCAAGTGATTGAGTTTGGTGGAGTTGATTGAGGAGTTGATGGAGTTATGTTCAGTTTGACTTAGTTTAACTAGTTGTATTTAGTCTAACTGCCAAATACACTATTGATGAGTGATGTGAATTAATTATTAATTAATTCACTAATTATTAACTCATAAATCAACTAAAGAATACATCAGTTAACTCAGTGCATGGACAGTTCAGTGGAGACAGGTGTCAGAGGTGGAGACTACTATCAATTGTGACTATAGCTGTGCATGAGATTTGCACAATCAATGATGGAGATTGCCAATGAGGATTGCGCAGTACAATCCAAGGGAAAACAAGCTTGGATCATTCCTATTCTCACATTGGATCACCTCTGACTTGATTCAGATCTGAGCTAGTTGGTGTGTAGCAAGTGGAGATAGTACTGAGTACTTGTGAGGAGTATTGTGCTATGTATTTTTACATGTTCTCTATCATTATAATATATAGATAGTTGGGGGTTTTTCAGCTGTATGCTTTCCCCAGTACATATTGTGTTAATGTTGGCATGCGATTGATGTTTCATTGTTTTTAATTCCGCAAAATTGATGATCAACGTAGAGGAGGTTATGTATTATGCATGCATTCCATAAATAGTGTATAATCAGGATAATCTCTGTGAATAAGTGTTATATTATTCAAAATTTCTACATTCTTGAATGTGATGGAAACTAGTTTCTATAATTCCATCCTGATGAAAAGATAACTTGAACAAAGCTTCCTCAATTTCACTATACATTAAATCCTGATCATAAATTTCAATCCCCATTGTTGGAAATAATACTGAGAGGGGGGGGGGGGGTGTGAATCAGTATTATCAGAAAAACTTTTTCATTTTATGCTCAGAAACATATACGCTACTTCAGTTAAGTGAAACAGCGTGTACACGCTACTGTGTCTAAAGAAACCAGCGTATAACAAGAAAACTTATGATTCAGTAGCTTATCTTCAGTAAATGCATCAGGACATTATTAACCATGATAGTAAAACAGGTGCAGTATAACAGAACAGATCATCACACAGAAAACACACAGATGAACACCATGATATAAGGTGGAAACCCAATGTGGGTGAAAACCACCTGCTGCAAGTCGTCTCTATCTTTCTTTAATATGAAACTTCAGTTTACAGTCTTTTGTACTGGTGCAGCCTTATACCAGTACGCAGGCTACAACCTGCTGAAGGCTTCAACCTTCTCTCGTTCTCCAAACTTCCTTGGAAGGGAGCTCCAACCCCCTTTGCTCTTGTACTAGCTAAGGTACTAGTACGTAGGTGCTGGCCTACAATCTTCTTTCCTTCAGGTACCACTTTTCATACATTTTCAGACTGGATATTCCTGAAGAACAACATTACAATCTGAAGACCACAATTCATTCAACTTTCATAACAGATCATTGAAGCACAAAACAACCAATACTATCATCATCAATCTTTGAATCACTGAACCACTGAAACCCTGTCAACACCAGTCACCATAACACAGAGCAGACTACAGAACTCTCCAATAGCAGTCAGACCCAACTGCAACCCAAAAATAAAACTTCAAAAGATATACGCTACTTCAATGAGAGAAACCCGCGTATACACGCGCTTTTACCAAAGACAACCTGCGTACAGATCTAAAAATAAATTCTCTTAACTTGCAGTTGTACCAGACATCAGTTAGACCCAGAACATAACATTGTGTCAGTATGCAGATCTAGAAATACGCATAATCAACCATATCATAATAGTTCATTTCAAACCATTAGATCTTGATCTGTCCTTAGATCTAGTCTTCCATCAACCGGTGTGATCTTTCCTTAGCTTAGATCAAGCAACCCAGAACCTGCATACCAGATCTCTTTCTTTTTTATATATTCAAGACTTTTCAATTGTATTATGCCTAATGATATTCTTCTCCTTATATAGCCTTAGGCCTTGCTCAATACCAAGAGCCAAAACCATAGAAATCCAATACCATCAAATTCAAAACTAGGGATCAACACGTCCGTCGAGACACCATGGTCCAAAACCATAGGCACAACTTCCAAGGAATAACCGCCACGGACCAAAGATAATTTTTCAACATACACGCTCTTTTACTGAAGCCAACCTGCGTGTACACGCGACTTGGTATATAGCGAACCAACGTGTATATATTTTCTCTTCATACTTGTAGTCTGATCATCAATTCCTTGCTGCTATCCTTCTGCACTATGATTTGTCATCAGTGTGATTTGCCATCAAGGCCAACACTTGTCTCATAATGCCAACACCCATATGTTGAATAACATCATCAAACTGTCCACATAATATTTCTATAAGAACTATAGAAGGGTAATTTTTCTTATAATTTTTACAAAATTTTGCATAGAAATATTTAAGCAAACATAAACTAGCAGCAAGCAATCCTTCATACCATGATATTGTGTTGTCCTCTAAGGTTACCATAAACATCTTCATTAAGAAATCATCATGAAACTCAACTCCAAGTCTACATAAATTCTTGTGGAACTTAATTAAATGAAGAGAAACATCCTCTCCTCTTTTATCTATGAATATTAGGAGATAAGTTAACTAATCAACATGAGACATATGATTCGGAGAGTTGGGAATATGAGACCTATCCATAGTTGCATACCTGGAATTTGTTCTTGAACCCAAATTGAAAATAGTCAACCAAAATTAAATACCTTTCAATATTGGAGTCGCTAGGTGAATGGTTCATCCTTCCTGTGTTTGAATGGTGTCCACCATCAGCAACGAGATCTGAAACTTGGATGATATTGCCCGAAGAAGATGGAACCTTTCATTCCCCGGCAGCGGCGCCACTATGTTAGCACTTCGTAAATCCCTTTAGGTTGAGGAAAGGGCCACATAGGTAACCACAAGCCTCTTTTGAATCGATATTGGTCCTTTCTAGCCTGAGGGGGCTCCCTCACCAAAATCTAAAGATAAAGGATATCAAGGCTTTGTGAGTTTACAGAGACTAAATCTGATAAATACATTTAAAATCTGATAAAAATTTGTTGGGAGGTTAAAAGAGAGAACATTAGAGTATGAGACCAAAATATCACCAATTTAATATATCAGTGCACATATCAACCAACTACAAGGACAAAGTCAAGACAAGTACATCCTCCAATTTTATATCGATTATAGTACAACGAAAGAGAGATAAATGCATGAAAATAACCATTAAAATGCAATAGAGAACATTAGAATTATGTTATCAAAACTTATGAATGAGTATTTAGGAAATGAAAGCAGACAAATGCATAATTAATCCCATATGAAATAGAAGTACACGATGATTCTAGAGCATATATGATCTGAATTTAAATGAGAACGCAACAAATTATAGACATAATCATAAATACAAAGATGCAAAAGAAATAACACTTCATTTCATTAATATCAAATACTGAAATATGCTTATAGAGAGAATGGAAATAATACTAGCTTGGGTGATGGTGTCTTATCTCTGAGAAGAGATGTGGCAGCTACATGCCTCTGAACTGTGTTACAATGAGGCTCAAGGGCCTATATATTATTGGAAAACATGAGAAAACCATAAACAACCAAAACCCTAACCCTAAGAGATGTAATTCCAAGAGTTTGTGGCCCCGTTGGGGTTAGTTGGGCAACCAACTTCCTGGGGTCATAACTTGGTCATATTATCTCCATTTGGCATGTACGATGCCTTTTTGGAAAGGTCTCTCTAAGTACTACAGGTTTTTCCACAAGCAATAATAATACATCACAAACAAGAGGAGCAACATCACCATGTACCTCATCTGTGAAGGGCTTGATGTTGTAGGGAAGGTGGCACTGCTAGCTGACGTGGAGATCTCGTCCTTGGTGAAGCCACCCGATGGTATATGGTTGCGGATGTTTTGTAGTCGGAAGGCCTAGCCGCTTCACGACCTCTACTGAAATTAATTTTTTTGGCTCCCGTTGTCGACAATGAATTGTCGTGGAGAACCCTTCACCCACATTTGTGAGTGGAATAGGCGCTTGCCCTATTTTGGATCTTAAAGCTCAATATTTTGGATCTTGGTGGTGGCCATAGTGGCACTGGGATCTAAGTTAATTATTTTCTTCCCTTTGTCATTCCCCTTGTCGGGTTCTGACTGGTTGGCCTGACACTCACTTTTGTTGTGAGTGGAGCTCTTATGGAACTCACACCACTTTCCCGTGTCCTTCTTTGTCTTCGTAGTGTTTTTCTTTGCTTGTGCCTTCAACGGGTTATCCTGGGTCCCCCCACCTTGGCTTTGCCCTTTGCTTTGTGGTTTGGGGACTCCTTTCCCTTGCTTTATATTCGCATACCCAAAGTCTCGCTTTTTCTGTTTAATCTTCTGCTCGATCTTGATAGCATATTGGTACGTCATGCCGAGCAAGGAGATGTCCAAGAACTCCATCTCATCCTGGATGTACCTGTGTAGGTAGTCGCGGTACTTGAGTACCAAATGTTTCTTAGAATCCTTGATACCCAACTTCGTGTGAAGGGTATGAAAAACATTGGTAAACTCTGGCACATCTTGGTCCCTTCCCTATCGCAGTGTGGTCCACTTTATGTATTTATCCTCATAGCTCCCGACAGGGTAGTACTGCTCCTTGATGGTGTCCTAGAACAAATCCCAAGTGGGTGCGGCCGAAAATAGTGAGGGCGTACTTTCATCCTTCTACTCATAGTAGGTTTCCCACTAGTCCTTGACGTGGGGGGCAACTTTGAGAAGAGAAAAAGTAATATTTTCCCGGCTGGAAAAATCATGAACAGAAAAATATCCTTCTAACATATTTAACCATTTATCTACGGCGTTCACATCTATCTAACCCTCAAATATGGGAATTTCAAATTTAACTTGTACCGTAAAGGGTGTGGCGCTTCCAGAGTAGATGTTGGAAGTAGATGCGTCACCCTTGGGTAGCCGCTGAAGGATCTAAGAAAATTTGTTTGCCATCGTGTTCCTCTGTCACTCGAGGGCTTCTTCGAGCAATATTTTGAAAGGTTCTCATGCCCCATCGTCTTTCTTTTCTTCCCCCATGGGAGGCCGTCGGGATTTGCAAGGCTAGGCTTGCAAAGGTTCAACCAATTCAAGCCCTAACTCCTTATATCCTGACCTCGTTGGGGACATGCAAAGAAAAACAGAGAAAGAGCAGACTGCTCTGATACCACTGATTCGAATTTAAAAAGGAACACAACAAATTATAGATATAACCATAAATACAAAGATGTAGCAGAAATAACACTTAATTTCATTAATATCAAATATTGAAATATGTTTACAAACATAATGTAAATAAGACTAGATTGGGTGATGGTAGCTTATCTCTGATAAGAGATGTGGCAGCTACATGCCTCTGAAATGTGTTACAATGAGGCTCAAGGGCCTATTTATTATTGGAAAACATGAGAAACCCCTAAACAACCAAAACCCTAACCCAGGAGATGTAACACCAAGAGTTTGTGGGCCCCATAGGGGTTAGCTGGGCAGCCAACTTCCTGAGGTCACAACTTGGTCATGTTATCTCTACTTGGTGCGTACAATACCTTTTTGGAAAGGTATCTCTGAGTACTATATGTTTTACCATAGGCCCTTGCCTATGGCTTTGGGCCTACAACGGACCTCAAAAAAATGTTGTTTAGGAGGTCAAAACTGCTTTGGAAGTTCAAGACCCGAAAAACGACTAAAAATAGTAAGTGCTGAAATAAGCAAGGAAACAAATGAAATTGACTAGAGGTCTAGGTGGGATAGGTGGGTGGCCACCAATATCCACCTTGATCAATATATGATGAATTGTAGAAAAATTATTTTCAATACACCTTTAAACAAAATTGAGATAAAAGAAATGAAATAACAATTGCAAAAGAGAAACACATATTTAAAGGACAATACCACAAGAATCTCTTATATTAATTGGAAAAACGTTGCACTGAGTATTTTATTCAGAAAATAGGATCAGATGTACAAGTCTTGTTCCATCAATCCACCAACCCCTTCTTCCTTTTCCATTACCATCTTAAATACATTTTATAAATATATTTCATGGCTAGGTCCGATGTATGTTTCGATCCATCAACCCATTGTTTTTTGATAAAAAATTAGATAAAGAAATTTTATACAACATCTTTATCTTTCGGAGAGAAAAAACATAAAAACTAATTTATATCTATCCTTTTGACTTATCTAGATAACAAACTTACCTAGATAACAAACATATCTCACAAGCTCCTATCCTATCATTAAAATCTTGAACTGATGATGAAAATAGAAAAGGCATCTTAGACTGTGTTACACAGTAGCTGCGTAGCATTTCCATGTTGGGATGATTTTTGTGTGTTGGAGGACAACTTGGCTGGTGGTTGGGTGCTGAGTAGACCTCTGAGTAGGTAATTAATTGTTCCACACATTCTTTGACACCTGACATCTTCAAAACACCCTATATCACCTATGTGCAGCTCATGCGCAACAGTTGCGCAACATTGGGCAACACCTATTCAACAAAATTTCAAATTGTTGTTGCACTATACCTTCTCACTCAAATCAAACAAGGTGGCTATAGCCAATCATTCGAAGTTCTATTATTGATAAGCCTTGGTATTACAACAATAATGTTGCAACTCCCAAGGCTACCAACTTTAATTATCAACCCGAGGTTCGTACAAACTTAAGAGGTATCAACACTATATGCACATCATACAATGTGTCCTTCCTTTGTTGTCATTATGTAATGGAGTACATGTACTAAAGTCAAATCCTAAACTAATTGCAGAAAGTGAAATGTTCGAAAAGGAAACCTAAACCTATTGCCAGAAAGAAAGTATAAGGAAAGAAAGCTATTCTAATTGCATAAATTAAAGATCATGAACTAAATGTCAACCATTACATTTCAAACTTTATATCCATTAACAAAGTTCATTGGATGTGGCAATCAATAAAATAATCATTGTATTACACATTTCATAAATCTGTCCATTAGCCCAAATCGTTGAAATGTTTTGCATGGGTAAAGAGGCAAGTACTAAGTGGTCGTTAGTCTTCCCTAATCATTGATTTAGAGCCTAGAGGTCTTGATTCAACACTAAGGGATAATAACAAAGCTTCTTGAGCGAATCTAGGCAACTATGTGCATGGTGGAAGGCTACTACAAGGTTTCCTCTAGTACTACTACAGGAAACAACAGATTTTCTATAGGGAGTTGTAATTCACTGAATGACCAACCAAATCAAATCCAAATTGTATGGTATGATTGTTTTTGTTGGCTAGGATTTCTTAGGTCTCTATTCCAAGTGGAATCACTCAAAAAGACCTATGTTAACCCATGCTAAAAAATGGTAGAAAATTACTAGTCTAAAATCTAGAAATTTGAGAACTAGTGAGCTAGCAAATCTATCAAATTCCTAACCTAATCAAGTGCAAATGAAATGGGGTGATTTTTTTTATTAACTAGAAAAATATTTTGATATAATGCAAGTGGAACCAACTCGATTGAAGCTCATTAGAATTCTCTAAAAAATATCAGAAATTTATTGTTATTTGGAAAAAAGGAGTTCCACAAATCTAGATTTGGGAATAAGCAAACTAATCCAAGTAGTTCAATGATTACTATGACCTTAAAAATATTTTCCAAGGATTAAATGATGCTTGTGATCCTACAAAATAAATTGCATCGACCATTTAACCCAATTCTACAACAAGATATCATTAATACTGAATGCAGAAATAGAAAGAAAAAAGAACAAGAGATGCACGTGAATAAGAAGTGAAAAGAAGGAAATAAAATGATACAAAAGGGCTCTGAGGCTCTTGGGGTGGCCAAGCCCAAGGAAACTCAGATTCCTATGGAGGATACCAAGACTTAGAAGTTGAACATGGCACGAATCTTCATTATTTCCATCAATACAATTACATCCCTGGAAGAAATGACAATAGAGCTGCAAAAATACAAGTTATCTCCATAAGAAGACTAATAAAAATCAACACCTAGAGGAAAATTCAACTTGGTACTTGTTCAAAATGATTATGAATCATTCCCCATGAAAAAAGGAATCTTTCCCCGCCAAAATCCCTTGATTAGTGGATCTAGTTCCCAATACTAGGAATCTGCATTAAATGGCAGGGAACACATTCCTAGATTTTCTCAATCGTTGGAGATCCACAATATATGCCGTAATTCCATAATATATTGTTGATTTATTATTTAATATTTATCCTCCTATAGTGGGGAGCAGTTCCCTAAACTATCTCCTCCTCCAAATCTCCATTATTTTCCCAATATTCTCACAATATTCCACAAAAATAAATAATATTAGGCACAAATATGCAATTATCCATAAACCTTCCTAATGAACATATTAAAGTTAAAAATACATTATCTAATGCACAAAGAGAGGTTTAATGTGTTGAATGATGGTCAGATGGGCCTTAATTTATGTCTAATTTAAAGGCATGGAACTTAATTTATGTCTAATTTAGAGGCCCGTCAATTATACACTAGCAACCTCCAGAATGAAAAAATATATATACATTTCCACATTTTCAAACCGAAATCCAAAAATTTCATCATTTTGTCAACAAAAACTGTGAAAATGGGCCACCAAGTGATGCGTGTAACTCCCAAACGGTAGCACTTATGCAAAATATGTGATTATTTTTTGTATATGAGCTTGTTATGAAGAAAAAAAATTCTTAGTTTCTTCAAGTTCTTCCCCTGCTCCTCAAAAAAAATTCTGCAAAATAATGACTAAAATAGGAAAATACATAGTCCTAAAAACAAGCCTTGAAGATGCATTTGAAACTATGACACCTGTGCTAAAACTGGAAGAGGCTATTGTCATTTGACCCGTTCTTGAGAAAAAAATCTTTCAGTATTTTTAAATTTGGCTCCATGTGGTCGTAATCATCATTTCAAACTAATGAATAATACAGGGTATTTTCTGCAGCACTGTGTAGCAAATAGTATGAGTAGCACTCCATCCTCTGTATGGTTGCACACCTCTTGTGGAAAAATGAATCAAATGGGTAGGATTGAAATGGTTGTGTGATAGTTTAGAACTCTTTAAGTAGTCTCTCCAACTCTTGCCAACCTCCTAAATGGTTGATACCCACCTACGCAATGGTTGCGCAGTGACCATGACTCCCATTAACTTGACACTCCTTCATGTTTTTGGTGAACCCTTTATAACATAAATTTTTAAATGTCAGACAGTGACTTTTGAGTCTATGATAGAAGTAGTGGTCATAATCTAAATTTTTTCAAAAACTCAAAATTAAAGGACATGGAAAATACATTTGATGATGAAACTAATGACCCTAACAGGTATAATGTCAATAGCCCTTACCTTATGTATTTTAGACCTACCCAAGGGGTGTATATATACAACCTGAAATTTGTTAATTCAGTTGTGATATAGGCTCCTGTAGGTGGGCTCTTGATAAAACTCGTGAACCCCACTCGAAAAATAGCATATTATTTTATTTGTTCATATTTTAAAAGGTATACGCGAGTATGGAATTATAGAACCCATGTATGTACGCGCTTTAGTGTGGGAAGAGTCACGTATGGAATTTAAAATATATTTTTTAAGATAAGATTAAGTTTTCATGGCAAAAGGTTGCCTAGGTCCATATAAGAGCATAAAGTCTACAGGAGTGTTAAACGATGTTATAACAGATGTCCCCTAATATATGACGTAAGAAGGGGTACATGATGGCGGAAATATATTAAGTATAGAGAGAGGAGTCATTCGAAAACATAGGAGTAGATCACCAGATTCCAACTCATCAAATACATGTGGAAGGATTCAGAAATAAAACTCATGTCTGAGGTAGGAATACCCATTCTCATAAGTAATAAAGCATGTTTGTTGATCAAGTATATAGCAGATCCAGAATGTATACATGAGTGAAAAGAAGGAGATATGGAATACATAATGGATCATCAGATCATAGTTGTAAAAGAACGCATTGGAGCTATGTCTCAATATCACATATAGAATAATATTCAATCAATGATGCTAGAAGATTGTTTGATCAATGATGCCGCATAACTAATCCTCATAAAAGTACCAAGTCATATAGGTGGAATAGTGGTATTGCATAAACTCAGGTGCTAACATATAAGATGTTGTTGTGAAGGATTGCAACATATAAAGGTGGGAGGTGTCACTGGAAAAAAACTAGAGTTTTCAAGTGAACAAAAATTCTAACACGGCCTGAGGTCTTCACCAACCGCATATGGTACATGTTATTACTCCAGGAAACTCTCCTAGGTTGTAGGTCGGAGATGCTTGGTAACATATAAATCTTCAATATCATTCTTTGAACTATTGGAATGGATTGGGGTTTGGATCAAGTCAGATGACTGTTTCAACTCTGTTTCCACTCAAGACATGCATGAACACCCTCAGCTTGACAAGGATTTCGACCACTAATGCTCAATAGTTTATAGATTCAATGAATGGAAGGAGAATCCTGACTGTACTAGCCGATACATACATATAGACATATGAATGGCTAGCTACAGAAAGTAAATGAAGCTTTCCAATCTAATTTATCAATGCAGAGATAAGATGACAGTTATCTGGCATTAGACACAGAAGAAAATATGAATAACCTATTCAAGTGCAAGCTTAGAACAGAGGAGAAGATGGCAATTGAACATGTAACAGCAAAAGAAGCTTGTATTACTGGAATGAAGATGAGATGTTGGGAGAAACAGAGTATCCACAGTCTCCAAAAGTTGAACCCTTATTACTCTGAACTTCCAACCATTTATAGGATTTTTACAAAACTCTCCAACTCTTTGAGGCTCAAGATGTCTTAATCTGTCCCCTCTGTCTTCTAACTACTTGATGCCATAATTAGACAAACATGAGCTCAGAGGGCTCTGTTTCTAACAAACACGATAATCAAATTCTGGTAATTTCGCTACGTTGTCAAGTGGTTCACTCGTGTTGTGATGTTCCATGATCATTTTTTATGGTTTAGCTGCATCATGCTGTTGTTTTTTCCTCTTTCGGCCATGCATTCCATTATTCCAGTTCAACTATCCGACTGTCAAAAACACTGACAAAGCCAACAAATTTCCTCCCTGGGTGACTGATGGGAAGTGGGGTACGGGGGCATGTGGGCCGTTGGATGGTGTGGATCGACGGTTGGGATGTTGGTCAGGCGGCAGAGGATGAACTGTGGTGATCGTGAACGAGGGTCGTTGGATTGGGAAGAATGGATGGAGGAGATCAACCGTTGGAGCTTGAAGTCATGGCGGGGGCGGAATAAGTCCGAGCCGTCAGATCTTCGATGGGTAGATCGAACGGCTATCAGGCGGAGGAGGTGCTCAAAGGATAACACCCGGGAGCAATTTATTCAAGTGGAAATGGTTTATATCAGGTGGTAAGGGGTAAAGGTCGTAGCCCGCCCGATTCCATTCATCGAGCACCACATAGCAGCAGAGGAGAGAGAGGAAACTGCTTTATCGGGTGGACATCCCTCTCTCTTGTTGCCTAAGTGATATGCACGATAGCTGTTAGATCTGGTGGAAATGATCTAACGGTTTTGATTTGTTAAAGCAGGTGAGAATATAACATTGGTCAGATGAAGTGTGGATCGTCAGATGAGTCAGAAGATCGACGACGGGGGACATGAAGGAATGGGATGACCTAGAGAAATGTGCAAAGGGGCGCATATGGACAGAAAGGTAAGGTTTTCGGGGGCTTTTGTGCAATAGTGCATGGGGGCAAAAATGGATTAATTTACGTAGGGCCAAGGTGAAAGTGAGCTTTGTTATGATGTGAGGGTTGGGCTTGGACATGATTGAACGTGGATGGGAGTGGGTGAGTGAGAAAAGTGAGGTGATGGACCGTATGGGAACCTCTCCACGACAGAAAAATAGACCATTTCCCTCCTTTAGTCTTCAAAATAACAGCACTGCATCTCAGGGCTAACACTAGCTCCTTCTGGGGATGAAAACCTCCCTATGAGGTTTCAAGAACTACAAACTACTTCCTTTCCAGTAACAACCAAACAAACTTATCTCCTAGTGTTCCATTGGTCATGGAGTTTATTTGCATAAAAAACAAAAACTGAAAAAAACTATTACAATATTAAGGCCTTAAAGCCTCATATGAAGTAAAGTTTTAAAAAGCGCCCATTGACTAGGCCGTCAAAAACACCTTCCCCCTCCAAATTGTGCAGAATGAAAGTATTGTTCATCTAAACTTGAGCAATGAAAAATGGCCCCATCCATAGGGCATCAAATTTACCATGGTTTCCCTTATTTTCCTTCAATGCATCCCATTTGAGAACCCACTCACCAACCTAAAACTATCCATTTTTTGCCTTTCTATCAAAGTTTTCTTTG
The DNA here is from genome assembly GCA_031772625.1 of Pinus tabuliformis. Classification (NCBI taxonomy): domain Eukaryota; kingdom Viridiplantae; phylum Streptophyta; class Pinopsida; order Pinales; family Pinaceae; genus Pinus; species Pinus tabuliformis. The sequence goes on from CM062815.1 coordinate 736,437,188, forward strand.
ATCTTCTTCTGATGAATTCTTGACTTCTCAACCAGTTGTTATCTGATCTGTTGTAATTCAACCAAGTTATTCATTATCCTCGCCATGTCATTCTCTTCATCATGTTCTTCTTGCAAGATTTTGGCCACAAGGAGAATCAGCTGGATAGGAAAAATAGCATCAACGCCATAAACCAGCTTAAATGGAAAATTTCCTATGGACTTATTATTGGTAACTCTGTCAACCCACATTGCAAACTTCAACTTGGAATCCCAGCTCTTTTTGTTGTCTTCCAACAATTTTTTGATTATCCTTACAAGACTCTTGTTAGATGATTCTGCCAGGCCATTTCCTTGAGGATAATATGAGGTAGATTGAATGCCCATGGATTCACACATGTCCACCAATTCTTCTGCCATGAAAGTTGTTGCATTATCAGTGACTAGTTTGGTTGGGCAACCAAATCTAGTGAAAATATTCTCATTCAAGAACTTTATGATCACCTGATGACTAGAATTTTTAGTGGGTATAGCCTCAATCCATTTAGTGAAATAATCAGTGGCTACCAAGATCCATTTGTGCTGGCCACTGGAATGTGGATTGATATCACCTATGAAGTCCAAGCCCCACTGCTGTAAGGGACCATTGGTGTGTACTGGCTTCAAGGTCAGAGATTTTAGCTGTTGTCTTCCTGTAAACCTCTGACATTTGTCACAAGACTTCACAAAAGAAAATACATCAGAGAATAGAGTAGGCCAATAATACCTGGCTCTTAGGATCTTATGGGCTGTGGTTTTCCAATAATGATGCCCTCCACAGATGCTAGAATGGAACTGGTGCATGACTTCCACAGAGTGTCCTTTGTCTAGACATCTCAAGAGGATCCCTGATGGGTCTCTCCAGTAAAGAAGGTTTTTATTAATGCAGAATTTGGCTGATCTGAGCTTAATGACCTAGGCTTGACTTGAGCTATGCCCTGGAGGGACTTCTAGTATCTCCAAAAAATGAACTACACTGGAATACCATTCACAGGTGGCTAGATTTTCAGCCAAAGACTGATTCTGCTCTTTCTCTTCTGCTGCTTCCTCTGTCCGCTCACCACCTAAATTTGAACCCATGCAATTGATTTCTAACAAGCTACAATTTTCCTCAGCCATAAGCTTAGCCAAGCCCTAGCCTTTGACAAGCATAGTGGGCCTCACCTCTGTGTTGAACTCTATGAATTTTGCAATCCATTTAGCTCTCTTTCCATCAATATCTGGCTGAGTTAGGACATCTTTTACTGAGGCCGAAGGTACATACACAACCACTTTGGAATGCATAATATAAATTCTGAATGCCTTTAATGATTTTATGAGAGCATAAGCTTGTTTTTCAATAAGGTCATACCTTAGTTCAACATCCCTCAAAGTTTTTCTGAAAAAGGCCACAGGGTACTCTATACCTTCATCATTTTTTTGTAATAGAACTGCTGCAAGTGTATCATAAGAGGCAAAAGAGAAGATATAAAACTCCTTGGTATAATCTGGACTAATTAGAGTGGGAGCTTCCATGATAGCTTGTTTGATGGCTTCAAAAGAGCTTCTTGCACCATCTTCCCAGTTTATTTATGATCCTTCCTTCAGCATGGAAGTGATGTGCTTCAATAGCTCTGCAAAGTTTGGAATAAACCTCCTGACAAAGTTAATCTTACCCACAAAAGATTGAATGTCCCTTTTTGACCTTGGGATGGAAAATGTTTGAATTGCTTGAACTCTTGCTGGATCGATCTTCACACCTTCAACAAAAACAATATGTCCCAGAAGTTTGCCTTCTTCTAGAGAAAAGTGTGCCTTCTTTGGGTTCACATAAATTCCAAACTGTTTGCACTTTAAAAACACCTTCTTCAAATGTTGCAAATGGTCCTTGTGACTGCTGGAAAAGACTGTTATGTCATCAAGGTAAATAAGGACAAACATGTCCTTCTCTCCCACAAAGGCTATGTCCATGGCCCTCTGAAAAGTAGCCCCAGCATTCATGAGTCCAAAAGGCATCTTGGAGTACATGAAAGTGCCCCAAGGAGTAGTGAAGGTGGTCTTTTCCTGATCTTTTGGATGTACAGCGATCTGATTGTAACTTGAAAATCCATCTAAACAAGACATGACTCTAGCCCCTGAAACTTTTTGCAGCAAGTGTTCCATCTTAGGCAGGGGGTAGTTGTCTTTTTTAGAGCATTTGTTCAGATTCCTGAAGTTGACACAAAGCCCGATTTCTCCATTCTTCTTTCTTACTACCACAAGGTTAGCTATCCACTTTGAATATCTTAGGGGGACTATGATCTTGGCATCCAACAACTTCTTGATTTCCTTTTCAATCAAAGGCAATAAGAGAGGGCTGATAGGTCTTAATTTCTATTTAAAAGGGATGGTGTTCTTCTCCAGTGGAATCTTATGCTGAATGATGTTGGTGTCATAGGTCTTAAGATCACTGCATTCCCAAGCAAAAATATCATCAAATTGTTTCATCAGGGTGCAATACTCGGAACTTTGGGTAGAAGACAAGTGAGTGGACAGATTTATGTACTTTGGATGGTCGGGACTCCCTACATTATGTCTATGAACAGCAGACTCATTTTATTTTTTGGCAGGCTTATAAGGTACATCATTATGATCAAACAGCTTCTCTAGGGGCACCAATCCTTTGGGTATATGTGTTGAAAATGGCAACAAGAAATTGCTAAAAATAGAAGTGCTAAAAATAGCAGTTTGGGTACCAGTGCTGGATTGGGCAACAGGGAATGAAAAATGGAAGTGCTAAAAATAGAAGTTTTATTTTTAGTAGTTCAGTGTGGATTCCTATTTTAGTCAGTCCCTAGACTAGAAATAGGAAGTAAAATTCAAATTTGATATTAACAGCAGTTTGTAAATTAATTAATTAATTCAGTTTGAGTTAATTAGTTAAGGAATTATGAACTTGAAGTCTATGTGAGGACATGCAACAATTTCTCCTTTGATTGAGGGATTTAACCATCAGTTAAAGGATGAGGATGAGTTGTAATTAGTTGGCTCAGTTAACTGAGTCAAGTCCAGTTAGATTAATTTAACAAGTTGTTAAATTAATGAGATTTAGTTTGTTAATGCTTGCATGCATGTAACAACTGGTATTTTCAGATAACTGAAGATTCACTCATGGATAACTCATGCATGTTAGTTCAGACAGAGACCCAGTTGAGATCGGATGGAGGGATGGTGTACTATCAGTTGATAGGATATTCCTTGTGAATATTCCTTGCATGCAGAAGGAATATTATTCCTTATGGATTGCGTAGTTGGACCTGAGGTTATGTTGTGGCCAGCAACAACCCCCCTTCTTATTTAGTGTTATTCCTAATACTAAATAAGTGGGGACCCTTAGTTAAAATTTTAAAAAATCAAAGTAGTGTTTAAATTTCCTTTTCGAATAAACTTACCATCATAAGCTTAGGAGAATCCCCTTGAAAAATCTAAGAAAAATCTAAGTTTTATGATAAGGTAAGACAAAAATCTTTCCTTAGGAAATATCGCATCACAAAAAGATAACAGCATACCACCCTATAAGCCGAATTCCAACATTGCGAGATCGCGATATGCGATAAATAAACAAATATCGCATCGCATAAATCAAGCACAATTTACATTGAAACACTTTAATTTGCCGATATGCGATGACGCCGATTGCAAATCGCATTTCGTAGAAAACAGGTTAACAAAGATTGTCATATGTAACTTTTCTGCGATATTGCGATAATGTGATTTCGCGATACAGCAACAATGCGATATTGTGATCTACGATGTTGCGATATTGCGAAGAAAATCGCAAAATCGCAGATCTTTCGGGCTCGTTATTCAAGAAAAGTATTTTCCTTAAGCTGACACCTAGTTATGCACTTTAATGCTAATAAATGAGTTAGTTTCCAGTTATTAATGGAATATGGGTTCGTGCTTATTGAAGAATCATCTCACATAAGGTGGTATACTTTATGTGTCTACGTCATTTAAAACTTTCCCATCACCCTTCCTTGTCATTCATTTTCACTTCACTTGTGAATTGCAGGAACAGAGAACAAAGGACAATACAAAGAAATACACAGGATAAAATGGGAAAGAAAAGCAAAGCCCCGAGCTCTGAAGAAAAAAAATGGCGCCCTTGTATATAGATACGGCCTGTAACAGAGACGTGGGAATTGCTACGTGGGAAGGCATGTATAATCTGCTTGAAGAGGAGAATCCAAGGGTAATGGAAGTTGCTGCTACCGCGGGCTCAAATAGTTCTTCTGAAGCATCCATCACAGAGCTAGCTTGCTCATTCCTACACCAGATAGCAGCAAGACCCAAAATTCTCCCATACACGAATATGGTGAAATGGATACTAGACAGCATTGATATCAGAAACAGATAGTTTAAGACTCAGGGTCAAGAGCTTACGAAAATATTATTTTTACAAATGTTGAACTTTATATCCGCTAGAAGGAAAAAGCGCAAAAGGCGAAAAACGCATCAAGGAAACCCGAATCAGGAAATGGAGGCAGTTTCCGATGCGCGATTTAATCGCACTAGGCTGAGAAAAATTTCTCGAAAAGGAAAGCTGCTAATTGCCTAGTCACCTTCAAACCTCGACAATTTCAAGAAAGTAATGATACAGACAGATTGGAAGCAGAAGGCAAAAGAAAAGGCAAAAGCAATCCAAGGATTAACCAAGTTGAACTGGGATTATTACTGGGCATACTTGGTAAAGCCACATAGCCAGTGGATGACTCTTAAGTGTATCATCAATTCAGCCGAAAAGATGGCACCAACTCTTGTCGATTATTTTTTCTCAGCTCAGCTAAAATCGGAAGTCGGCCACCCGACTCTTCTCAAACAGATGTTGCATGCATGTGATTTCAAGGACCAAATACAGAAGTAGTTTTAATTTTAGTTTTAACTTTTTTTTATTTTCCTGAAAAGAGGACAGTCATTTAAACCGCATCCTACATTTTTGTAATAATTTATTTTTAGATTTAGTTAGTAGTATTTAAACCCTTCTCATGCATTTAGAGAAGGGTCCTGAAATTTATCAAAAACTTATCCCCAGAACATGCACTTCTGTACCCTCTGAGGAGGTTTTGATGAATGAATGGAGCAGGATTTATTGATGTTTGCATTTGATATCTGCTACTAATGTTGCACTTTTGTACTCTTAATGGATGTTAGATCAAGAAGAGATAAATCGTTATCGCTTGAAGCTCATGAGTAGGACTAGTTATAAATGGTATTTCTATCTCTTAACTAATTCTGCCTCTATGTTAGAGTGATTTTCATGTTTAGTTATTTATATATTAATGTATGAATGCCTGAGTTATCATTTGGCACTTTTGTACGGTGATAGCTATTTATTTATGCTTAGTGTATGAATAGCTTATTATGCGGTATGCTTTTCACAACTGTTTCGTCTAACTTTTTACACATAGTGGTTCATCTTTATTGAATTCTTTTCTCATAACAGTTGAATGATCTTTATTACCAGTTGTTATTTGAAATCATTTTAGATCGCATAAAAGAAAGATTACACCCTGGGTTAGTGTAGATTTAGATATTTTTGCTTATTAGAATATAATTTCCTTATTATTAGATTAGAATTAGAGTAGAAGTATTCCATTTAGAAACTGTTAGATCAGAAATATCAATCTTTCTCACACACACACTTAAATTTGGAAATTGGTCCCATATCCCCAGTCGGACCCGCTATACCAAACGGAAAAGGAGCTGCCAACCAAGGTCCGGACCGGGCGGGTATCCCCCTTGTTGTAGACCCGATTTTCGGGGCTTCAACAGGTTACATCAGGTATGATGTGGCCAATTCACACATGTTATGACATTGGGCCCCAATCAAAACTGCACAAGGAAATAGGAGCTTGGAGGACTTGTGTAGCCTACATATTCAGGCGTAGGTAGTCCATGAGCATTATCATCAGAGTACAGAGAGAGTGGGATAGATTTTGAGTTGATTCTTTTTGTATGTTGTTGAGGATTTCCACTTGATTGATAATACAGAGATGGGGTTTTAGGCTGGTGCTTTCCCCAGGTTATATCTTCTGTGTTATGGTTGATTACTTCTCATTCTCAGTTATATCTGTTCATGCTTGATGTTTCTCATGTTCAATTAAGCTTCCGCAAAGTTTATGGTAGATGTAGATCTAGTATTATGCTTTAGTACATTGCATATATCAGTTTGATCTGCAGGTGAAATTTCTACATGATATCAGTGAGCTAGCTAATTTGTAGAGAAAATTCTACATGGTATCAGAGCACAGGTGATCAAGGAAGAACATTATACAAGAAGGGAGAAGTTGAATTTTGTGGTTTCTGAATATTGAATTGAGTTCTTATCACATCTATTTCACCGATGGCGTTCTATGGTTTGAGACTCAAATATGCCCTTGATGGCAATTCGAATTATATAGCCTGGAAGGATCACATGGAGGCAGTATTAGAAGATAATGGCCTTAAGGACTTCATTGATCAAGAAGTCCTGAAGCTGACTGATGCTACTCAACTAGCGGAATGGAAGAAGTGTGTGGCTAGAGCAAGGAGAATCCTTCTGGAGGGAGTTCGAGATCACATTGTCTCGAGCCTCCATGGGAAGGAGACTCCATTTTCAATGTGGAAAACATTGAAAGATCTTTATCAGAATAGCAGTGATTAGAGGAAGCTGGCACTGAAGGACAAAATTCAAAAGATCAAGTGTGAAAAGGATGACACGATCTCTATGTATCTGAACAAGCTCACCTCATGCAGGGATGAGCTTGGAAGTGTAGGGATCATGACAGCTGATGATGACATGGTGAGTCTTGCACTCCTCAGTCTTCCTAAGAGCTGGCATAGCTACCAGGACTCGGTTAATGGAAGAGAGAAACTGCCAGATTGGGAACGAATTTGGTTGTATTTGATGCAGGAAGAGATAAGAAGAAGCACCAGAGATGGTTCTTCATCCATGGACAATGAAGAAAACTTTGCCTTAGTGAGTAAGGTGAAGAAGGGGAAGGAGAAGGTTTCACTTTCTGAGTTCAGTTCTTCCCATGGTGGGAAGAAGTTTGACAAATCGAAAGTGTGATGCTTTCGTTGTCATGAGGTGGGCCATTTTGTTACAAATTGTCCACTGAGGAAATCCAAGAAGGGATCCGGGAAGGATCTGAAGGTGAGGCACTTGCTTCACAGTTCGAGTTGGATTTCACACTCTTCACATGCATGTTTTCATCCATGGTGGGAAGCGGTTGGTTTCTTGAAAGTGGAGCTTCTTTCCACATGACCGACGACAAGAGTTTGTTCAGTACTTTGGAGGAGAAAGATCTCTAGATACTCATAGTGATAGGTAATGATAAAAAGTATAGTGTCTCAGGTGTAGGCACTGTTATTTTTAAGAGGGAGCATGGAGCTCGCCTTACCTTGACCGATGTCAAGTATGTACCAGGACTGAAGAGAAACTTGGTGTCGATCACGATGCTGGAAGACAAAGGCTATGATCTAGTCTTCAGTAAGGGAAAGGTTATCCTTAGACACATCATCACTAGACAGGTGAAGCAGATCGGTTCATGGGTCAAGAACCTATATGTTCTTGAGGTTCAAGATGCATGCAAAGTCTTGAGCAGTAAGGCAACTGATGGAGACTTGGTGGTTGAGAGGGAGGGTATATTACCTCTTAACATGCAGTGCCAGAAGAAGTCTCAGATGATTGTGGAGGAGCCATGATTGGTGCAGTAGCTTTAGGAGGTTGTGGAGCAGCCACAACAGGGGAAGCTAAGAGGAGATCGAGTAGACACATCTACTCATGTAGATACCTCCAGTAGAGGGAAACTTCGAGCCAGGTGGGCAAAGGGATCACATGCAGCCATACCTCTAGGTAGGAGGTTGGGTGATGTGGAGTGATCGTCCCAAGGAGGAGGGGTAGGATCCTTGAGGTACCCAACCTCTTTTATTCGACTTTGCTACGGGATCCCCGATGAGGAGTAGAAAAACTGACTGATTGGGTAGAAACAGATGCGTATGGAGTGGCAGAGAGAGCTACAATGCATGGAATCCCACGACAGCGCAGAGCTAGCAGGCTGCAGCAATGCGAGAGGCACAAGTGTGTTGCACTAATTTAGGGTAGCACAGAGAGGTGTGCAATGATGCAAGATGCATGGAGATGTTGCAGTAGAACAGAGGTCAAAGAGGGAGAACTTGTCAGCAACAGGTAGAGCTTCAGCATTAGAGTATGTTTCTAGCCCAACAGAGAGGTCAGTTGGGAGTTTTTTTGTTCCGATAGTTGCTGAAGCAACCACACTTGGTAGAAGTGTTGCATGCAGAACATTCTGAAGGTACAGGATCAGGTTCGAGAGGAAGCCTTTCTTGTTGAGAGGGAGTGTTGAAAATGGAAAAAAGAAATTTCTAAAAATAGAAGTGCTAAAAATAGCACTGCTAAAAATATCACTTTGGGTACCAGTGCTGGATTGGGCAACATGGAATGAAAAATAGAAGTGCTAAAAATAGAAGTTCTATTTTTAGTAGTTCATTGTGGATTCCTATTTTAGTCAGTCCCTGGACTAGAAATAGGAAGTAAAATTCGAATTTGATATTAACAGCAGTTTGTAAATTAATTAATTAATTCAGTTTGAGTTAATTAGTTAAGGAATTATGAACTTGAAGTCTATGTGAGGACATGCAACAGTTTCTCCTTTGATTGAGGGATTTAACCATCAGTTAAAGGATGAGGATGAGTTGTAATTATGAGTTGTAATTAGTTGGCTCAGTTAACTGAGTCAAGTCCAGTTAGATTAATTTAACAAGTTGTTAAATTAATGAGATTCAGTTTGTTAATGCTTGCATGCATGTAACAACTGGTATTTTCAGATAACTGAAGATTCACTTATGGATAACTCATGCATGTTAGTTCAAACAAGACCCAGTTGAGATCAGATGGAGGGACAGTATACTATTAGTTGCTAGGATATTCCTTGTGAATATTCCTTGCATGCAGAAGGAATATTATTCCTTATGGATTGTGTAGTTGGACCTGAGGTTACAGCATGTATGATGTGGTCAATTCACACATGTTATGACATTGGACCCCAATCAAAACTGCGCAAGGAAATAGGAGCTTGGAGGACTTGTGTAGCCTATATATTTAGGCCTAGGTAGTCCATGAGCTTTATCATCAAAGTATAGAGAGAGCAGGATAGCTTTTGAGCTGATTGTTTTTGTATGTTGTTGAGGATTTCCACTTGATTGATAATACAGAGATGGGGTTTTAGGCTGGTGCTTTCCCCAGGTTATATATTCCATGTTATGGTTGATTACTTCTCATTCTCAGTTATATATGTTCATGCTTGATGTTGCTCTTGTTCAATTAAGCTTTCGCAAAGTTTATGGTAGAAGTAGATCTAGTATTATGCTTTAGTACATTGCATATATCAATTTGATCTACAGATGAAATTTCTACATGATATCAGTGAGCTAGCTTATTTGTAGAGAAAATTCTACAATATGGTTACTAGGCAGCTGAACAATGCTATCCTAACCAATATCGTCCTTTAGCTTGGACTAGTTGCATTTTTCAATGGTTTCGTTTTCTTGGTCAATGTGCATTTTAGAGAATTCATCAATGACTTGTAAAAACCTATTAATTTCATCATCATCTTCAAAAAAATTCCAGTATTTGACATTGTCAAGCAGAGATGGTCTATATTTCACCTGAACTTCATAAGTCAATTTAGGAGGCAAAGGAGGAATAAACATGCTAGCAGACACAACAAGGGAATCAGCAATCTGGTTCTTCATTCTAGGGATGTAAGAAATGTTGAAACTATTAAAATAACCCTTAAGCTTCCATACCTCATCTCTGTATGCTTTTAGCCTTGGATGCTTTGCTTGGAAATGTTTGTTCGCCCGTTGAATGATAAGGTCTGCATCTCCAAACACCTTCAGACCTTTGATGTTGGAAATAATACTGAGAGGGGGGGTGAATCAGTATTATCTAGCAATTTACCAAATCTTCCTTATTTGATCTTTTGAAATATTCTTGCATATCAGTACCATAAAACAATGAGCATGAATAAAGAAAATAGACAGTCACACCAAAGAACACAAGATGTAAGGTGGAAACCCAATGCGGGAGAAAAACCACCTGCTGCAATATGTCTCTATCTTCTTTCAAGAAATTCTTTTTACAATGATTTTGTACTGGTGCAATCCTTTACCAGCACGCAGGCTGCAACCTGCAAAGAGCTACAACTCTTTCTCGTTTTCCAGTTTCTCCTGGAAGGGAGCTACAACCCCCTACTTCTTTTCATGAAGAATCAAATGATCAACAAGTATACAACAGATACAGTCTACTACAGATATCAGATCAGTAATTACATAAACAACCCAGAACACCTTATGAACAGAAATATACAGTCAACAGATCATCTTAAGACAGGGACGCATATTTTCTTTCTGTGGCCTGCGACTGGACGCAGTATACCTTATGCTGTTCTGCGTGTAGACGCACTGTTCCTTTTTGCTTTTCTGCGACCGACGCTCCCAGAAACACTATCGCGCCACGTCTTTCGCTTCAGAGACGCACCCAATACCACAGTCGCGCCGCGTCCTTTGCCTCAGAGACGCACCTGAGTCTTTACTGTACTGCGTCCCGGCGCACTTTCCCTTCACTGAATCTGCGTCCCTTCGAATATAGAAGATAAGAGGACTTCAGAACCAACCCAAACACTCAGATCCACAGATCTGATCATGCGCCATATAGATCGTAGTCCATTAGAAGATTTGCCCTTATAGATTTGGACTAGATCTCACCAAGATATGTTCAACCAAGATGATGCTTAAATCCAAATGAACTCCTTTGTTTTATATAGGCAAGCTTCTCCCCAAGGCGTGGAACAATACCACGAGCCGACACCATAGAAACACAAAACCGTCGGCTAGATACCACACAAGAAACCCCCACGTGCTTTTCTCTGCCTTGAAATGTGTGCACTGGGCGGACGCACCTCCTGAACGGCTGGCCTGCGTCCCTGGACGCGGGTTCTGTATGGTATACCTGCGGGGACGCACTTGCTGAACATATTTCCTGCGTCCTTCTTGATTTACCACCTGAATGAGTTTGCCATCAAGGACAACACCTGAATCATAATGCCAACAAACTCCCCCTTTGGACTTGATGGCAACCACATAATCTTCAGCTTACATAATCTTCAGCTTCATCATTCTCCCCCTTTGACATCAAGGGCAAAGGGTATGCTCCCCCTATGCTCATGCTTCTCCAGATCTGTAACCAGAAATCCATCATGAAGGAGACAGAGACATATTGCAGCTATTTCCAAGATCTCCTTCTCCATAATGCCAACAATGCATTATGTGCTCCCCCTGAGCCTATACCATCAATAGGAAGATGATCAACAGTGAGATGATGCATCAACAACCCCCAGCTTTTGCCTGAGGTATTCAAAAGTGTCCCTGGGCAATGGTTTGGTGAAAATATCAGCAACTTGTTCCTTAGAAGGAACATACTCCAACTTGACCTTCTGTTCAAGTACTTGTTCCCGGAGAAAATGGTACTTGATTGGTATGTGCTTGGTTTTTGAATGCATAACCGGATTCTTTGAGATGCTGATTGCACTTGTGTTGTCACATAAGATAGGAATAGGAGGTGTACAAGTGATTTGATAATCCTGCAAAGTCTGCATCATCCAAAGAAGTTGGGTGCAACAATATGCAGCAGCAACATATTCCGCTTCAGCTGTAGACAAGGCAATTGAACTCTGTTTCTTGCTGAACCAAGATACCAGTCTGGGACCCATAAAGAATGCACCACCACTTGTGCTTTTCCTGTCATCCACGCTTCCGGCCTAATCTGCATCTGTATAAGCATGAAGAGTGAGATCTGTATCTCTAGGATACCATAGGCCATAATTTTGAGTCCCTTGAAGATATTTGAAGATTCTCTTCACTGCTTGAAGATGAGTCTCCTTTGGATTTGCCTGAAACCTTCCAACTATTCCAACTGCATGCATGATGTCTGGTCGGGTACCTGTCAAATATAGTAGACTTCCAATCATAGATCTGTAGGTTGGTTGATGTACTGCTGCAGATTCGTCATTTGCACTGAGACTACATCCTGTGACCATGGGTGTACATACTGGTTTTGCATCTTCCATGCCATATTTCTTCAAAATCTGCTTGAGATACTTGGTTTGAGATAAAAGGATTCCTCCTTTCTTTTGTTGGATTTGCAAACCAAGGAAGTATGTCAGTTCTCCTAGCAAGGACATCTCAAATTCTTTCTGCATGACCGAGGCAAAGCTTTGACTCATAGCTTCTTCATTACTGCCAAAAATAATGTCATCTACATACACAACAAGTATTAGTAATTTGTCATTTTCAACTTTTATATAAAGATTGCTATCTGCTGAACCTTTTGAAAAACCTTGTTGATGAAGATATTTGTCCAACCGGTAGTACCAAGCCCTTGGAGCTTGTTTGAGACCATAGAGAGCCTTTTTTAATCGGCATACAAGATTTGGATCGTTTCCAAGAATGAAACCATCTGGCTGTTCAATGTACACTTCTTCATCCAAGTCTCCATTCAGAAAGGCTGATTTCACATCCATTTGAAATACTTTGAAGTTCTGACAACTTGAGAGAGCAAGAAACATTCGGATGGCCTCAAGTCTTGCAACAGGAGCAAAAGTTTCTTCAAAGTCTATTCCTTCTTGCTGTGCATACCCTTTACAAACAAGTCTGGCTTTGTTTCTAATTACTTCTCCATTTTCATTCAATTTATTTTTGAAAACCCATTTTGTTCCGATAACATTCTTATCCTTTGGTCTAGGAACCAGCTCCCAAGTGTTGTTCTTTTCGATTTGCTCAAGTTCTTCATCCATTGCTTTCACCCAACATTCATCTTTGCATGCCTCTTTCACATTTTGTGGTTCAGTAGAGGAGAGTAATGCCAAATAACTTGAATCTTCTGCAACTGTTCTTCTAGTTTGTATACCTGCTTCTTTTTGTCCCATGATCTGAGATTCTGGATGGTTCTTTTGAACATATCTGGATGGAGTCTTTTCTTCTATTCTTGTTCTTTCTTCTGCTTCTTCGTGAGGTCCTTCTTGAGATTGTTCTTGCGGTTCTTCTTCTTCATCATTCTGTCTTTGAGGGTAGCTTTCATCTTCTTCAATGTCTTCACGATGTATTTGCCTAGGAATGTATCCCTTCTCATCAACCACTACATCAATGCTGTCAACAATTCTGCCAAGTCTTTTATTGTAGCATTTGTATGCTTTGCTATGTGGAGAGTAGCCAAGAAGAATTCCTTCATCTGCTCTAGGATCAAGTTTGCCAAGCTGCTCCTCAGTATTCTTGATATAGCATTTGCTCCCAAAGATTTTGAAGTGCTTTACCGAAGGAGTTTTACCACTCCAGAGCTCATGAGGAGTTTGAGTGCTGTTCACTCGGACATTTGTCTTGTTGAGAATAATAACTGCCGCATGTGCAGCTTCACCCCAGAAGGTTGCAGGAGTTCCTGATTCATCAAGCATAGCACGAGCCATTTGCTGGATTGTTCTGTTCATTCTTTCCACTACTCCATTTTGCTGAGGAGTTCTAGCTGTAGAAAATTCTCTCCTTATCCCATGTTCATCACAGAAATCGAAAAATTCATTTGAAGTAAATTCTCCACCTCTGTCGGATCTGAGGCACTTAATCTTGTGACCTGATTCATTTTCAACCAAAGCTTTGAAGGATTTGAATTTTTCGAAAGCTTCATCTTTGTGCTTCATAAGTCCTAACCAAACAAACCTGGAGAAATCGTCAATAAATAATATCAAGTATTCCTCTCTTCTAGGTGTTCTTTTTCTGAATGGTCCACATACATCTGTATGTACTAGCTCAAGAGGCATGCTGGCTGATCCTTCTTTCTCTGGAAAGTTAGTTCTGGTCTGTTTTCCAAACTGACATGATCTGCATATGGTGTTGTCAGGAATTTTGATATCTGGAAGATCGCGAACTGCCTGATATTTGCAAGCTTTCCTTATTTGTGAGAAGCTTAGATGTCCCAACCTTCGATGCCATAACCAGTGCTCTTCATCCTTGCTTAGATAGCATTGTTGTTGTCCTTCATCAAATATGTATAGATTATTTGGAGTTCTTTTTCCTTTGAGAACTGTTTTACCTGTATCAAGATCACGAACAAGACATCCATTTGATCTGAATATAACCTCGGTTCTTTGATCACACATCTGGCTTACACTTAGAAGATTATGCTTTAGTCCATCAACAAACAAAACATTTCCAGCCTTAACATCTTCTTTTAAAGGAGCAATACCTTTTCCTTTTATAGTTGCAGGAGTATCATTTCCAAAAGAGACTTTCTTTCCCTTTTCTAAATTAGAATAAGATTCAAGTTTTTCTTTATCACCTGTCATATGCTTTGAACATCCACTGTCAATGTACCATAGATTTTCTTGTCCTTCTGCATAGAATGCTATCCCACATCTTTCTGTTTGAGATTCCTTTATTTTCCATGTTTTGGTGCCTGAGGTTTGTTCCCTTTTTTGTTCTTGTACCTTTCTTTCCGGAAACCTGCTTCTGCATTCAAAATCTTCATGTCCAAAATTATTGCAAATAGAGCATTCAACTTCATTTTCAAGAGCTGAAAAATTGTTAAAGGTCCTTTTTGTAATCCCTGTCATACTTCTTTGCTTTTGAGCTTCCCTAGTCATGATTGTTTTATACGCAACACATTGAGCTGCTTTGTGACCAAAGTTATGGCAAGAAAAGCATTGTCCATTGAAGAAGTTTCTGCGATTATTGAATCTACCAGCCAACTGATTGTAATTTCTATTTTCATCTATTCTTGAACCAAATTGGGAAGATTTTACCTGTGGCTGGTTGTGGCTTTTGTTCACCCTTAAGCTGGATTGCCCCTGATAGTTTCTGTTTGACGTTTGTCCCTGCTTTACCTGATGATCTTCCTTGTGCTCTTGCTCATTTCTTCTTGCTGCATCAAGATAACTTTTTGAAGTGGATGCTTGAGAAGTTTCTCCATTATAGCCCAGACCTGTCTTATTTAGTGGAGACCGCTGCACACTGATAATCTCATTCAACGTTTCAGATCCTTTGACAAACTTGAGATTAATAGTTTTTGTTTTCTCAATTTCTTTTCTAAGACCAACAATTTCACCTTCTAATTTTTCAAGATGTTTTTCCTTTTCATCAATCTGAAATTGTAGAGTATCAATAATCATGTTCTTTTCTTCTATACATCTCTTGAGTCTAGTAATTTCATCATAAAGGTTATCCACATCTACAGCATCCTCATAATTATCATCTTCAAATGCCATTAACAATCTATATTTGTTACCTTGTTCATCTTCATCACTGTTTGATAAGCCATCACTATCTTCATGGGTGTAGTAGCTTTTCTTATTTGCACTCTGTTTCTTGTTCCATCTAACTGGTTCCTTTCCTTTATCCTTATAAGAGCATTTTGCAGCATAATGACCTACTCTTCCACAAGCAAAACATTTGAAAGGTAGCTTACCTCTGAACCTTCCAGAACCCCTTTGAAGATTTCTGACAAAATTTGATTCTTCTTCCTCTTCTTCTGGAACATGACTTGCTTCATAGTGATCTTCTTTGCCTGATGCTTTAAAAGCAGCTTCCCTTCTGTCTGATGGACCTCCCTTTCTCATTTCATAAGCAGTTAGAATTCCATGCAGCTGAGACATAGTGAGAACACGGAGATTTTCCTTTTCTTCTACTGCAGATACTTTAGATTCAAACTTGGGGGATAAAGATCTTAGAATCTTTTGAACTACTATAGTCTCTTTTATTTCTTCACCCAAATTTTTCATACAATTAACAATCTCATCTACCCGAAGAAAATAATTAGCCACACTTTCATCATTATACATCTTGAGAGTCTCATATTGAATCCTGAGAGTTTGAAGTTTAGCTTCTTTTACCTGTTCATCTCCTTCATAGCTAGTGATCATTTTGTCCCATATCTCTTTTGCTGATTTGAAGTGCATGACCTTCATGAACTCTGTTTGAGATATACTTCCTAATAGAGTACTGACTGCTTTTTCATTTGTTTCATACTGCTTTTTCTCAGCTGGATCTGTAGGAGTAGTTGAAGGAAAGGCATAGCCTGATTCTACAATGTTCCAAACTTCTGTACCAAGAGATTGAAGATATGCAGTAACTCTTACCTTCCAATAATTGAAGTTTGTCCCATCGAAGACGGGTGGCCTGATTGATGCTTCTCTCTCGTAGTTGCTCATGATGAACGATCTACCTTCAAGCGATCAAGCTTTTCTGAAGGACCTGCTCTGATACCAATTGTTGGAAATAATACTGAGAGGGGGGGTGAATCAGTATTATCTAGCAATTTACCAAATCTTCCTTATTTGATCTTTTGAAATATTCTTGCATATCAGTACCATAAAACAATGAGCATGAATAAAGAAAATAGACAGTCACACCAAAGAACACAAGATGTAAGGTGGAAACCCAATACGGGAGAAAAACCACCTGCTGCAATATGTCTCTATCTTCTTTCAAGAAATTCTTTTTACAATGATTTTGTACTGGTGCAGTCCTTTACCAGCACGTAGGCTGCAACCTGCAAAGAGCTACAACTCTTTCTCGTTTTCCAGTTTCTCCTGGAAGGGAGCTACAACCCCCTACTTCTTTTCATGAAGAATCAAATGATCAACAAGTATACAACAGATACAGTCTACTACAGATATCAGATCAGTAATTACATAAACAACCCAGAACACCTTATGAACAGAAATATACAGTCAACAGATCATCTTAAGACAGGGACGCATATTTTCTTTCTGTGGCCTGCGACTGGACGCAGTATACCTTATGTTGTTCTGCGTGTAGACGCACTGTTCCTTTTTGCTTTTCTGCGACCGACGCTCCCAGAAACACTATCGCGCCGCGTCTTTCGCTTCAGAGACGCACCCAATACCACAGTCGCGCCGCGTCCTTTGCCTCAGAGACGCATCTGAGTCTTTACTGTACTGCGTCCCGGCGCACTTTCCCTTCACTGAATCTGCGTCCCTTCAGATATAGAAGATAAGAGGACTTCAGAACCAACCCAAACACTCAGATCCACAGATCTGATCATGCGCCATATAGATCGTAGTCCATTAGAAGATTTTCCCTTATAGATTTGGACTAGATCTCACCAAGAGATGTTCAACCAAGATGATGCTTAAATCCAAATGAACTCCTTTGCTTTATATAGGCAAGCTTCTCCCCAAGGCGTGGAACAATACCACGAGCCGACACCATAGAAACACAAAACCGTCGGCTAGATACCACACAAGAAACCCCCACGTGCTTTTCTCTGCCTTGAAATGTGTGCACTGGGCGGACGCACCTCCTGAACGGCTGGCCTGCGTCCCTGGACGCGGGTTCTGTATGGTATACCTGCGGGGACGCACTTGCTGAACATATTTCCTGCGTCCTTCTTGATTTACCACCTGAATGAGTTTGCCATCAAGGACAACACCTGAATCATAATGCCAACATTTGATGCCCATTTCTATAGTAGTGTTTAAGCCCAATATCAAGGCTTCGTACTCTGCTATGTTATTTGTGACCTGAAAAGTTAACTTGAAAGATAAATGAATGCATTCTTGTGTGGGGGACACAAGGACCACACCTGCCCCTGCAGCTTCCTTAGAGAAAGCTCCATCAAAGATCATGTCCCAAATTTGTGGGCCTTCTTCCTCTGTGATCTGGCAAGCCGGCTTCCTAAGCTGCATGGAGGTCAACTAGGATTCTTTAATCTGAAGAATGTAGGCTCCAAAATTAGTGTCAACAGCATAGATGGGATGATTAGTGGGATTCCTTTCATCACTGATGATATAAGCCAATTGAGCTTCTCTGTAGAATCTCCTACTCTCACCTCCAAAAACTAGGACAGTAGCATAAGACAGATCATTTTGAAATGTTCCATCTAATCTCTTAATCCAACCTCTAGAAAGAAACATGCCAAACTTGGGGGGCACATCGGCTACCACAATGTCCATCATCATGCTCTTCATAGGCAGTTGAGAGAAGGTGATGGCTAGGTCTTTGATTAATCCAAAACATTTCACTTTTCTAGAGTCAAAAGAAAACAGGTCATGATAAGGCTTGGTAATGTCAAGACCCAAATCATCCATGACAGCCTTGGGCATTAGTTTATGGCTGGATCCTATGTCCAGAAGGCAATTGTGAAGGGTTTTTTCATGAATAGTCAAGGAGACATAGACTGATGGGGAGTTGTCATCATAATTTTCAATCATTCGACTGAGAACAACAGCTGGTTTGTCATCTTGCAAGTTTACATAGTCAGTGGAGGCTTGGATGGCTTTAGGCTCAAGGGCCTCGAGGATAGATCTCTTGAACGACTCATTCTTAACTAGTTCAATCAAAGGTATAGGTATTCTAAGCTTCTGAATTTCTGATTCAAAATTGAAAGAAGAAGGAGACTTGTCAAGGCCTCTTACCTTGTGAGTTGGAGCTTTGAGGATGATGGGGTCAAATGTCGGTCGTTTCCTCTTATTAGCTTGTTGTATTGCAGGGACAACAGCTTTCTGAACAGGATTTTCCTTGGCATTATTCATCTTCGACCTCAGATCATATCTGTGTTGATCACCAGTTTGCATAACAGCTCCAACATCCCACTCTTGGTTGATCTGGTCATTGAATAATGACTTTTCATAGGCAGCTAAGGTCAAAAAGGAGGCATTGCCTTTGTCTTCCAAGCAATGGATCTCATCATCTTCTTCAAATTGTTCTTCTTCCATGACTACATTCTAGAAAGGGGTCTTCACCCTTTGGTATTCATTGGCATCTTTGCTTCTTTGCAAAATTTGCAACTGCTCATTAGCTCTTCTATATGGATTTGGATTTCTAGGAGCAAAGGTATTAGGAACTCTTCCTTTCCCAGGGTGCTACTCAACCTTTAATTTGAAGTTTTCAGAGGTTAATGACTCTATCATTTTGGTCATTTTATCTATCTTGGGATCTGAAGATGATGAAGATTCGCCCCTCTGTCTCCTTCTATCAACATTCCCCTTGAGCTTTTCTGCAGCCATGATGTTTGATTCTACTTCCAAGGCTACATCCTGCATCTCAACCAAGGTAGCACATTGTCTCTCCCTCAACAATAGACAGAAGTCAGAATCAAAGGCACTGGAATAGGTGAGTTTAGTAGAGGTAGTGGTAGGTTATACTTCAGCTAGTATCTTGTTGTACATGCGGTTAAGCCTCTTATTAAAATCAGACAACAACTCACCATTTTCCCTCTTTAAGTTCCCAAACTCAGTGTGGTAGTAGAGTAGATCCTTCTTATCCCCCCAATGCTTTAGGAATGCATCTAAAGCCTCAATATCTACTATAGAACTTGGGGTCAGTTCTCTGAACCATTTTCTAGCTTCTCCATCTAGACTTTGGACAAAGACTCTCATCCATATATCAGCTTCACTAATTTCCAGGTTATCAACATAGCTATAGAATGATTCAAGATGTTCCTTAGCTGTAACGCCTTCAATCCCAGTGAACTTAGGCATATACTTCTGATATTCTTCAGTAGGCATGGCATTCAAAGGAGTGGGCAGCACTAGAGGTCCATACCTAGCATCTATAATTCTTTCCATTTTGGTAGGTGCTTGTGATGTTGCCATAGCTGTGGTGGCTATAAGGGTACTGGAAGTCTGAATGACAGAGGGTTGAGGAGTGACTGATAGGACTAAAGGAGTATGATGGATAGGATGAGAGGCTTCCTTTGGGTTTACAATGAAAGAACCTAAAGAATAAGGAGCTCTATGAATCTCTGAGATTTTTTCTTCACCGCTAGTATTAGATGCTATACTCTCAACATGTATTTGTTCTATTACAGGATTTTCTTGAAGAGATATAGAATATTGTTTAGAGCTACTTGAACTTGATGCTCCTTTCTACAACGCATTTCTTTCTTTGATGATTTTTTCAGGGTCAGGTACTGGGTCAACTCGTGGCTTCTGAGGATTTCTCTGAGTATGCTTCACAAACTGAGCCAGAACTATGGAGTGGAGTCGCCAAGAGGTTCGTCCTCTAGTAGAGTCACCAAATAGATTATTGCAACCCAAATAGTGTCTAGACTTTGTCTATCATCAAAGCTAGATCTGTGTCATCCCCCAAGGAAGTTGAGCTTCAGTCTCCTCTCCCCGACAATGGTGCCAATTATGTTATCACTCCAGGAAACTCTCCTAGGTTGTAGCTCAGAGATTCTTGGTAACATATAAATCTTTAATATCAATCTCTGAAGTATTGGAATGGATTGGAGTTTGGATCAAGTCAGATGACTGTTTCAAATTTGTTTCCACTCAAGACATGCATGAACACCCTCAGCTTGACAAGGCTTTCCACCACTAATGCTCAATAGTTTATAGATTCAATGAATAGATGGAGAATCCTGACTGTACCAGCGGATTCATACATAAATACATATGAATGGCTAGCTACAGAAAGTAAATGAAGCTTGCAAATCTAATTTATCAACACAGAGATAAGATGGTAGTTATCTGGCATTAGACACAGAAGAAAACATGAATAACCTATTCAAGTGCAAGCTTAGAATAGAGGAGAAGATGGAAATTGAACATGTAACAGTAAAAGAAGCTTGTATTACTGGAATAAAGATGAGATGCTGGGAGAAACAAAGTATCCACAATCTCCAAAAGTTGAACCCTTATTACTCTGAACTTACAACCATTTATAGGCTTTTTACAAAACTCTTGAACTCACTGAGGCTCAAGATGTCTTAATCTATCCCCTCTATCTTCTAACTACTTGATGCCATAACTAGACAAACATGACCTCAAAGGGCTCTATTTCTAACAAACACGGTAATCAAATTCTGGTAGTTTTGTCGCGTTGTCGAATGGTTTGCTCGTGTTGTGATGTTCCATGATCATTTATGTTGGTTTGGCTGCATCGTGATGTTGTTTTTTCCTCTTTCGGCCATGCATTTCGTTATTCCAGTTCAACTGTCTGACTATCAAAAACACTAACAAAGCCAACAAATTTCTTCCCTAGGTGACTGATGGGAAGTGGGTTATAGGGGCACGTGGGCCATTGGATGGTGTGGATCAATGGTCGGGATGTTGGTCAGGCGGCAGAGGATGAACCATGGTGATCGTGAACGAGGGTCGTTGGATTGGGAGGAATGGATGGAGGAGATCAATCGCTGAAGGCTTGAAGTCGTGGTGGGGGTGGAATAAGTCTAAGCTGTCAAATCTTGGATGGGTAGATCGAATGGCTATCGGGTGGAGGAGGTGCTTGAAGGATAATGCCTAGGATCGATTTATTCGAGCGGAAATGGTTTATATCAGGCGGTAAGTGGTAAAGGTTGGCACCCGCCTGATTCCATTCATCGAGCGCTACGTAGCAGTGGAGGAGAGAGAGGAAACCACTTTATCTTATGGGTATCCCTCTCTCGTGTTGCCTGAGTGATATGCATGATAGCCATTAGATCTAGCAGAAATGATCTAACAATGGTGATTTGTCGAAGCAAGTGAGCGTATAACGTTGGTCGGATGAAGTGTGGACCGTCAAACCAGTGGGAAGATCGACGGCGGGGGACACGAAGGAATGGGATGACCTTGAGAAAAGTACAAAGGGGCACATATGGATGGAAAGATAAGGTTTTCGAGGGCTTTTGTGCATTAGTGCATGGGGTCAAAAATGGATTAATTTACGTATGGCCAAGGCGAAAGTGAGCTTTGTTATGATGTGAGGGTTGGGTTAGGACATGAGTGAAAGTGAATGGGAGTGGATGAGTGAGAAAAGTGAGGTGATGGACCATATGGGAACCTATCCACGATAGTAGAATAGACCATTTCCCTCCTTTAGTCTTCAAAATAGCGGCACTGCACCTCAAGGCTAACAGTACATTTCTACATTATGAGAATAAATGAGTTGAAGTCAACCATGTGAGAAATTTTTTGATTACCGTTCATTGATTTATATCATTAAAAAAATGAGACAACTCACTAATAATTATAATGAGTGTTAAGGCACCCCAAATACAATATAGCAACTGTGAATAAACGTGTTGAAGTCAAATACTTGAAAGAATCTACCAATCAGAAGACATTGATTTATTCTCATTGTCGATAGCGAAGGAGTCTTCCACTAATGACTGCAACCCCTAAGGTACTGAAAAAATGAATCTATACCTTATTCCCATAACAATGAGTCAGAATCAATGGGAAAAGATGCATTGAAAGGAAGGAATTAAGGCATCTCACATCAACCAACACGAGTGTAACCCGCAGGCCAATAATTTGTAAGAACTCGAACAAAGAGAGATTAAGTAACCATTATGAAGTACGTTTCTGGCATACACTAGATGTAGCTAGCACATGATTGAAATCCTCTAAACCATCCAATAATGAAAGTTGACACAGAGGCAAGGAATCGACCAATAGGGTCAAATGGAAACCAAGGTACTACACGAATCCCAATGTGTGATAATGTAAGCTGACGTCGAACACAAGAGAAACCACTTAGTCAAAGACCCATGATATTGATCAATGTTGAGCACAAGATCACCTATCAATGTTTTAAATAGGGTCAGGGTGTGACTCTATGTCTACTCTCAAAGGAATTTTTTGGAGTCGATAAGAGCTGACCCCACTAGTAAGAATTTAATGGGGACCACCTTAACCAGCATGAGTGAAGGACCAAATAGCTTATGTGATACTAAAGATAACTTGGTAGACTGGGTATGGTTGACAGAAATGGGTCAAGAGACACCACCGAATGGCCAACAATAGGTTTAATTCCCTTGAAAAAAATCACGACTCGATGTGACTTTATGGCAGCATAAAATATCTTTGTATAAGTTTGCAATGCAGGAGGCATTAAAAACTCCCCATATGATTGGAAGAGATAACCAACCGGAGGAGGAATGACTCACGAACAATATTATGGCTTCCCTAAATCTAGAATAAGTCCCATCCCAATGGATGAAAGACTCGTTTTAAGTTCTTTGTTCAAGGGTAACACGACTTACTCTTATTGCTATCAAATGATGAAGAAAATGTCTCGGTCCTGCTCTTTTTGGAATATTTTTTTGTCTTTTTCATATTTAAAGCTTGAAAAAGAATAAAATAATGCATATAGTACAATGGAGAGAACGAATGTCAAGGGAAAGTGCACTAGTTCCTGGGACTCGAACACTCCTATGCTCAATGGAAGGTGGCGGATGCTGGTCATTGACACTCGGGGGATGTTCTCTCCACAGAAAAATAGGGGTCAAGTCACAAAGGCTAATGAATGCATGATTTGCACTTGCAAAATTTCATGGCTAAAATTTTCTTATACACGAGTCCAAATGAAGTTGGCTTAAGGCCAAAAGAGGTATTAGTCAAAATTCAATGCAGTAGTACAACTTAACACATGTGAGCCCCTAGGGTATAAGGCCATAAAAGAGCGAAGAAGAAGAAGAATGAGGCTTCAACGCAAATTCATGGCAGGACTAAAGAGGACTCCTCAACCTAAACAATAGTTGCACATCGGTGACATATGTCAACGAGGATCTAACTAGGAAGCTCATGGAAGGAAAGGCTCTACCACTATGTGATGATTTTTCAAGACGGCGAGTGAAAGTGGTTAAAAATCACAACATAATGGGGTCAAACCTATGGAAAAATATCAATGTATGAGGTCAAGATGCATAATGCAATGGAAAAGTTATATGGCTTAACCTATATAACAATTCGGAAAATGATACCTCCCACGATAGGTCAGCGATCGTGGAGTCGAAGTGGTGGAAAAATCACTAAGTCTTCATTACCCTGAAAAATAACCTCTCCCAACACTTCAAGCAACAAGTCAAAAGTTTAAAATATGATAATAATTAAAAAGATTGAACTTTAGAAAAGCGGGTTTTTAAAATTTGGCTTAAAAAGATTTTTGAACTCACCAAATTAATTTTCACCATCCAAGTGTTGAGAAGAGGGCTCTTGGAGAAAATTTGGGCAAACTGATTCGATCAAATCCACTGACGAATTCATCACATATGGTCTCAAAGTAATTCCAATCCTTAAACTCATCCATTTGATCTAAAATTTCATGATTTTAAATTGATTTTAGGGAGATATTTTTTGTTTTTAAATGATGCTCGATGTGTACAAGGGTCGGTAACTTGAAACCACATATAGAAAGCCCTATACGCGAGTTTTCAAAGGAAAATTTGTGTATGTACGTGATTGTTCTTTACAAAAGTCACATATAAGTAGAGTAAAATGGAAAACTTAATTTCTAATGGATAAATCTCTCAATTTTGCAAGATGTCGATAATTTGGAGAGAGAGAAAGTATACTGATGTTGATAATGTAGTATTATAGGATCAAGAATCGTTGGATGAATTAAAAATTGTGGGTTGCTCTGTTAGGCCCCTATGCTACTAGTCTAACCCCTTATTGTTATTAGTACAACCCCATTATTATATTGTTGTGCCCATGTAGTCCCCATATTGTTATTATTGTGCCCCATAGAAGCCCACTATTTTTATTATTGTGCCCTTACATTATTATTGTTATGTCGGCTCTGATTATATTATGACCCCTTAGACTCCTATATATAGAAAGGAGGTCTTGTCATTTGTATCATCCAAGAATTGTTCATTTGTGTAATGTAAATGAGGTTGCCCCCTCGAAGAGGCTTATTTCTAAGGCGTTGATCTATCTTTTCTATCATTTTGTGAGTCGGTTTCATAACATTTGGTAGTAGAGATTTGGATTCTAGGGTTTCGCTGCTCCAAATAGGTCATTGTGACATTTTTGCTATAACGTTTTTTCTACGAAGTTTTAGAACTGAAAATAAAAATAAAAAATAAAAATAAACCCATTTGAGATGAAATCGCACTGAAACTCAGGTCCGAATTTCAGAGTTTTTTGCACAATATTTATGGAGATATGATCTGACGAAGTTGGCCTTTTTTCAGACTCCCGAATTTCATTCCAAACAGGTGACTTGGGGAAAATAGTCATAATTTTTGTTTTGAGCATCAGATTGAAATTTCGTAAGAAGTTACAGAAAGAGGACGGACTGTAGTTTCCTGTGTATATTTTTCAGATCCTAAGGTCAAAACAGTGACACGTGGCACTATTTTGACCTTAGGATCTGAAAAATATACACAGGAAACTACAGTCCGTCCTCTTTTGGCACTTCATACAAGTTTTCTCTTTTGAAAAGGTATATAATCAGGTCATCTTGGGAGATTGTGCATAACTCTTTCTTGGAGAATCTAAATTTTATCAGACTGGTGGCATTGGAAAGAGGACGCAGAGGGCTACTACAGATCGCAATTTCAGAACTTAACGATCTGAAATTACAGAGTTAAATCGTTTCAAGATCAAGCTCCTAAAATCAAGAAAAAGCAAGACGAGGAAGTTTGATGGCAAGGATCTGGTAAATTGGATACTACAGATGGAGCAATATTTTGATCTACATGGTGTACCATTGTTACAAAAGGTATGTATTGCATCTTCATATTTAGAACCGGATCAATTTTTATGGTATAAAGGGATTTTTTCTCGTAAACAACTTGTTATGTGGTCAATTTTTACGGAGGAAATTATAACACATTATGAGAATATAAAGAGCAACACATTCTTTAGAGCAACACCACAACAATTGGAAGAAAAAAGAGAAAAAGGGCTTTGTTACAAAGTGGAAAGAAAAATTATGGCAACAAGGAATTCTACCCCTCACAACTATAAATATGGAAATGTTGTTTCCCCTAGCCTTCCACAACCTACAAGGGTTACACCACAACAATTGGAAGAAAAA
The DNA here is from genome assembly GCA_031772625.1 of Pinus tabuliformis. Lineage (NCBI taxonomy): Eukaryota > Viridiplantae > Streptophyta > Pinopsida > Pinales > Pinaceae > Pinus > Pinus tabuliformis. The sequence continues at coordinate 736,463,044 of CM062815.1, forward strand.
AGCGAAAAAGGGCTTTGTTACAATTGTGATAGAAAATGCACTAAAGGTCCTAAGTGTGCTGAGAAGAAATTATTTTACATAGAGTATGAAGAGGAGGAAGAAAAGGATCAAGAAACATCAAAAGAAGAGGATATACACAAAGAACCTACCCCAGAGAAAGAAGAAATGAATCTGACCATATCTTTTAAAGCATTGGCAAGAATTACCACTCCTCAAACTCTCAATATAGAAGGACATATCAAGAATAAAAAGGTTCAAGAAGTGAAAGATCACATTGAGAAAGAAGAAATGAATCCAACCATATCTTGTAATGCATCGGCCAGAATTACCACTCCTCAAACTATCAAGATAGAAGGACATATCAAGAAGAAAAATGTTCAAGAAGTGAAAGGTCACATCGACCATCAAGAAATGAATCCGACCATATCTTGTAAAGCATTGGAAGAAATTACCACTCCTCAAACTCTCAAGATAGAAGTACATATCAAGAAGAAAAATGTTCAAGAAATGAAAGATCACATCGATCATCAACAACAAGTTCTCCGAATTTTAAAGGATAACGCCACTTTGGTATAGAATCGAATGAAACAACAGGTAGATCAACATCGCAGTGAAAAAAAAATTGATGTAGGTGATTGGGTATGTTTACAACTACATATGAAGCAAGCTATTTATGGGAAGGAAATGTTGGCAATACTACATGCACTTAAGAAATGGCGACCTTACCCAATGAGAAGACACTTCAAGGTAAAAATGGATCATGATAGTCTTAAATAATTTTTAGAACAAATATTATCTTTAGAAGAACAGAAAAAATGGGTCACAAATATGTTGGGTTATGATTTTGACATCATCTACAGAACAGGGAAGAAAATTTTTGTTGCAGATGCACTCTCAAGAAAGGATGAGGATGTGGATGCATTGTTGTGCACCATTTCTATTATCCAACCAGATTCGATAAACGAAGCAAGGTATGAATGGAAGAAGGATGAAGAAGTGTGGCCACTCATTCAAAATTTGCAAAAGATCCCAATTCAAACAATGTTGCCAGAACTTGACGAGGAAGGGAAAATGATATTGGAGCCTGGGGAAGTCACAGAAACAAGAACCCGACAGCTACGAAATCGATCAATTTTAGAGTATCTCATCAAGTGGAAGAACTTACCTGCTAAATATTCCACATGGGAGGACAAGAATTTTATACAGAAGCAGCAAGAACTCTTCAAGCGTTGAGGACAACACTTTTTTAAGGAGAGGGGCATGATAGGTCCCTATACTACTAGTCTAACCCCTTATTGTTATTAGTACAACCCCCTTATTATATTTTTGTGCCCATGTAGTCCCCATATTGTTATTATTGTGTCCCATAGAATCCCACTATTGTTATTATTGTGCCCTTCCATTATTATTGTTATGTCGGCTTTGATTATATTATGACCCCTTAGACTCCTATATAAAGAAAGGAAGTCTTTTCATTTGTATCATCCAAGAATTGTTCATTTTTGTAATGTAAAGGAGGTTGCCCCCTCGAAGAGGCTTATTTCTAAGGCGTTGATCTATCTTTTCTATCTTTTTGTGAGTTGGTTTCATAACATGCTCAAATTCTTCATTATGCCCAACATGACAACATAGACATGATTGTTGGAGATGCTAGTTCATTATTAGGACTTGGAGCAGAAGCTATTTTGCATAGATCATATGCCTTTAAAAATTGAATTAGAAGATATATGCTTCATAACAGAGCTTTCCAGAGGGGGAAAGTGGTTGACCTAGAAGGAAAGGCCAGTGGAGGCCTTAACATTGCATATTATATTGTTGTATACTGTGCACCAGATACTGACAAGGTCAAGTCACAGGTTCTGGTCAAATAAATCACGGACCTGCCAATCAAAATCATCCTTTTTACCATTTCCATGATAGTAGGTTCATCCTCATGGCATCAGGCTTCATGGCCTGCTATGTTTTTGGCAGTATAATGCCTAATACTAGTCATCTCTGATTGGTGTATAGCGCTCTTGATCAACATGAAGAAACAATTGACTTCAGTCAGACAAGGTAAAAAAAGAAATTTGGTTATGGTAGCATCCTTTTCTCATTTTTCTTTGAGCGGTTTCTAGCACTACGACCGAGAGTAGCCACTTCCATCAGCAGTCTTAGAGATCTCATGATGGGCATATGGGTAGATCTGATGAAGTGACTTGGAGGAGGTGTAGTCACTCAGGCAACCTTTGATGATGACTTCTTCCACTAGTGGGAGAAAAAAATTGTGGCCATAGATGATTACCCCTATGTAGGTGTATACTTCTGAGAGGACCCGGAGCTAGCACTTCCAACAGGAGCTGCATGGGGAGACATTAGTAAAAAAATTGATTTTTTAACTTATTTGACTTTTTGGATTTTTAAAATGTAATCTCAAGAAATTTAAAAAAAAAATCATGAAACAAAAATCTTACAAGATTAAATGATCGTGATACAGATATTGGTCCAGTGAGACCTGAGGGTATACTGATGCATAGATGTCACGACAGAGACGTGGAGAGAGCAACAATTGAGCCTGAGATAGTTCTTCATACTATTTAGAGGAACTTGGAGACTTTGACTCTCCAGGTTCCCATGGAAATAGTATAGGATATCCCTGAGGCTATACAACGACGAGTGGTTGGAGTACCACGAGAGTGGGTGTGGCTCTTCTGACGAGTGGAAAATGCCATTGTCTTTTAATGAGATGCTTATTTAGGGCACGGCCTACAGCCTTAGAGTTTTAGATGATTGATATTTTTTTTATATGGACATGAACAAGCTTAACCCTAATTTTGTAGGACATTTGTCCACATTTTGTAATATTTTTACATACTCTATGTATCTATATACAGAGGTTTCATGATGATTCGATCATATATACAAATTATTTTGTGATATTTTTTATTTAATGTGATGGATTTTTAATCTGCCAATCCAATGCTTGGTTAGCTATAAAATCAGCAAATGCATTATCTGATTGTGGAATATGAATGAAAGTAATAAAAGTAAATTATCTTTTCAATAATATCACTCTCATAAATTGGCGATGTAATAAAGCATCCCTCACATGATAAATGTTATTTAATTGAGAAACAACCAATTGTGAATTCAAATAAACCATTAATGATTCAATACCATAAGATATTGCTTCAGATAGTAAATTGGTAACAGCATTGTATTCAGCCATATTATTAGAAGCAGGACTAATACATATGTCTCTTCAAACTAATAACTGACCAGATGGATAATATATTACACAAGCAGTGGAAGCTAAATTCTGAGTATCTCTAATAGCACCATCTGAGAATCCTAAATACACCAAATCACCCATCAAAACCTACCAAGGAAGGTCAAAAATATCATCATCACCATGAGACCCATAGAAAAAAATAAAAGATTATGTACAATATCTACAGAACAAAGGAAATGCTAGGAAAAAACCTATTCATAATACTTCTTGAGATAGAGCCCATTTATGGGTTCCAACAACACATTTCCCTCAAAGTCAACCAATTCATATGCACCATTCTTCAAGATGAATGCTCCTACCCAAATCCCAACTTCATAGCCAACTCAGGCGTCATCTTATTCTGGAAATGACTGACATGATCATTGATAATCACTTTAGGGATACTGAAGCATGAAATGATTTGATTTAACAGGAAAAGAGTTTTTGTCTCACCGTCATTATTGAAAGTAGGAATAGCTTTGACCCACTTGGTGAAGTAGTCTATTTCTATGATAATATACTTGTGGCCCTTAGCCGAAGTTGGGTTACAAGTAGTAAAATCAATACCACACTTGGTAAATGGACCGACAGTGATAACGGGAAAAAGCGAAGATGGATGCGCATGCATTTTTAGAATATAAACTTGAAAATGATAGAATTTCTTAACCGCTTCAATACAATCTTGAAAATTGAGGACCAGATACAACATGCACGCAATATTTTTTGGGTTGTAGCAAGGTTAGATAGATGACCTCCACAAGCTCCATTATTGCAGTTATTCAAAACTAACTCAGCTTCCTTTAAGGTTAAACAACGTCTAAGGATTGAGACAATCCCATGATGATATACATTATCACCATTTATAAGATCCTTTTTAGCTAGGTGACGCAAATTTTGATGTTCATCCTTAGAAAAATACTAAGGGAACTTCGAAGTCTATAGATATGTAATGATATCTCCATACCAAGGATCTTGTGAGGATATGAGAAAAAGATGCTCATCTAGAAATGATTCTTTGTAAGCAACATCTCCTTCACAAGGCAATTCCGAAATCAATTCCGTAAAGACCAAAGATTTCTTCCACTTAGCTGACATAAACTCAAGATCAAACTATTTCAAAATGACAATCCATTTATTGTATTTTCCCCCAATCAATCGCCTACTAAGAACAAATTTAAATGGGTTGACGTCAGCCAATACAAATATTTTTCTAAGCAGAATGTAATGATGAATTCGTTGGACAGCATGAACAACTTCTAAAGCCAACTTCTCAACATGAGAATACCTAATTTTAGGACCAACTAGGCCACTAATTAGATAATAAATCACATGCTCGCTAAGGGCATTGTCTTCCTGAACCATAACCATACCAATGGTTGATTCTATAGCTGCAAGATACAAGAGAAAATCTCTGTTATAATTAGGTGGACTCAGAAGAGGAGCAGAGTTCAATGCATTTTTCAAAGCATCGAATGAGCATTGATCAAAGTCATCCCAAACAAATGGAAATCCTTTCTTGAGTAAACGCATAAATCCTTTTGTAATCTCAGCATAATTTACGATAAATCTCCTTAAAAATTTGGCTTTTCCTTGGATACTTTGAATTTGATGGATACTTGACGGGGGAGGCAACTAAAGTATTTCCTCAACCTTGAAGGGGTCTACACGAATACCCTGATTAGACACGATGAATCACAATAACTGACCTGATGTAACAGCAAAAACACACTTATTAGGTTTCAACCAGGTTTTGTAGTAACGACATCTCTCCTACACTAAACAAAGATGTTCTCGATGTTCCTCTCTCTTGTAAGAGAGAGAAACTAAATCATCCAAATATGCTTCAATTATATGCTTGATGTCATGGAAATCATAGGACATGGCCCGTTGAAAGGTAGCCTTAGGATTTTTTAGCCCAAAAGGAATTTAACTGTATGAAAATGTACCCCAAGGGAAAATAAATGTTGTCTTATGTTGGTCCTCAGTGTTATCACCAAAATAGGACCCTGATAGGCTGTTGATCAGACTATCTCGGTGTAACTATTTCAAACCAATATTTTAGCTAAGGCTTAGCCTCCTCAGCCTGAGAGGACTCTCTCAAAGGGTTATTGATTTAGATTAAAGACGTGAATAGATGGCTAACTCTATGGTTTGTAATTGTATATGTTTATAGGTTGAAAGATGAAGGTTGGCTACCATTGGGCGATGGAGTCAAAGTATGTTTCAATACCACAACAAGATCAGCTTAACATGAAGTCAGGGCATAGAGAGTTTTTATGCATCAACAAAACAAAGATACAATGCAAGGAAACATAGTTTATAAATACATGAAGGAAGTTAGAGCATGATTGATGAGTTCTAAGTAACATGTATTCATACCACTACAAGTAAGTGAAAGAGGAAATCCATGAGACAATATTACATTAAAAACTCTCTTTGAATCCTGAGTAGTGAAGCCAAAACATTCTACCTAGCATGGAAGTCAAGGCATTATAGAGTTCAAGTGCAGAAATGAAAATACAAAACAGTGAAACATAGTTAGTTTATCTATGAAGGAAGTTAGAGCATCATTGATGAGTTCTGAGTATCATAAGTAAACATCACTGCAATGTAAGTATTAGAATATGCCATCATAACAAGAACATACAAGAACTCTTCATGAATCTTGAGTTGTCTAAGTAGAAATCTGCATTAGGTTAAAAATATGCACAGTCTGCACATAGAGCAGCAGCTAAGCCAAAAAGTCTCCAACCTCTTGCTAATTCGACCTCTTGCTCTATATATAGCATTTAAAATTAGGATTCCATCATCCCTCATCAAGAGAATTCGAATTTTCCATCAGTGACACCTATTCTAACCATAAAAAAAAACCTTTAAATGCATTTGACAGCTAACTAGCAGTCCTAGAGACCTAATACAACTAGGAGTGTAACTCCTTATTATGATTACAACAACCTTATCTAAACATTTAAATGCATTCTTTGACAGCTGCGACCTCATGAAGTCGAATTTGATGAAGCCTCCCACGTGGTCACCCAACTACTGATGACAAACCCTAGAAATTAGGGAACATGTTTCCCTTTTTTAGGTTTAGATCCTTGAAAATTGGCACGTGGGACAGAGCCTTTATCTCCTCACCCATGATACATTTTACGAAACTGAAGGAGGTTTTTGTATCCCATGTTTTCTAGAACAAAAACCTCTCCTGGTTTTTTAAAACATTCCTCCAACTGTCCAAAATCTTTGCATGTGACCAGAAACTGATCTTGAAAAAGACTGCTAAAACTAGAAGACCAAGCTTGACTTTCAGCAGTTTCGTAGCGCAAGTTTAACCATAAATTCCTCCCACCTCGGAATGGATTTGAAGAAACTAAAAGAGGTTTTTGTATTTCAGCATGTTAGGAAGAAAAGACTCTTTCAGTTTGGAAAATTTAGTTCTCAACTACTCAGGAAAGCTTTTAGAAGTTAACTAGTAAAGACAGTTTTTCTGCTAAAACAGGCTGCTTCAGGGGTTTCGTAGCGTGCTACGAAAACACTGATTTCGTAGCACAAAATAGGATTTTTACATTGTCTGCGCTACAAAAACGTGGATTCGTAGCTATTTTGAAAATTTCTCCAAAATGATGTGAGATATGACTTCTAAACTCATGGTGAGGCTTCTAGGACATGGAATGAGGCTGTCAAACTTTATTTGGAAAAGAGATATGACCTTGAAAGACTTCTAACCTTATGACCTAACCCTTAAAGCATGAAATGACCTAGAGACGCTTTAACACCATGACTAGAAGAAGGGTTTGTAAATGAGAATGACACTAATTGTGATGAGATGACTCAAAACTTATAAGACTATGACCAGAAACAAGGCAACTCTCTAAAGCTTAGAGACAAAGATTTTAGGGTGATAACACTCAAGACAAATTTTTATTTGATTATCATAGAATCCATCCATGAAGGAAAATATTTCATTTTCAGCACACTCATCGATAATCTAATCGATAAACAGAGTGGGGAAATTGTCTTTAGGAAAATATTTATTCAAATCCCTCAAATCGATGCACACAAAGATTGTTCCTTTCTTTTTATAAACAGGGATTAGATTTGAAACCCATTCAGTCAAATGAATAGGGTAGATGAAACCTGCCCTAAGCATATTTACTACCTTAGCCTTAATTGTCGTAGATTTCCTAGGATTAATCGATTGAATATTTTGTCGTACAGGCTTTGCATTTTTGTAGGTCTTGATCTCGTGCTGAATTATCGAAGGATTGATTCCATGCATTTCTTCATAAGACCAAGCAAATATATCTCGAAACTTTTTAAGGAGATCGATATAGATTTTTATTTCCTCAGGGGATCACTCACCTCCAAAGAAGATATTTTCAATAACATTGGGATTCCTGTCAATATTCACCGGAATGGTTTATGAAATATTAGACATGTTACCTTCGACATATATATGTGATGGAGCCAAAGGGTTATGAACATTTACACTAGAGGAAGGACTATACAAATTTGATTCAACTTCACGCAAATCAGGGAGAAAATAGGACAAATGATGCAAATCATCCCACAGTATTTCTACACCAGTCATTCCTTCTAGAATTTCCTTTTCGGATGGTTAAAAAATTTCAAGGCAATACATAGACATGGTGGAATAAACTGTCCAGACCAGTGCCACATCCCCATCTACATCCTCTAATGAGAGAGGGATGGGATCAGGATCTGCAGAATTCGCAATAGATTGATACACAATTTCTGCTACATATATTGGGTAATACATTCCACCTACTTGCCCCTCTTTTAATGTGGCAGTAGGAGGGTGCAAGGGTGAATGATTAGAAAAATAATGAGTTCTGAAAGAACCTTATCAAGGAACGATCCTAGAAGATGAAATGGAATTGACATGAGAAACACGATATGGAAGATCAAAAGTACTTATCAAAGAATAATACATTCCAACTCCTAAATTATCGATGGGTTGCTTGGCATTCTTTACCAAGGGGACGGTGGAGTCAGCAGATACATTGGGTTGGTTAGGATAATAAGCTAAATGATCAAACGTAATAATTCTCCCTTCATAAGGGAAGCATAGGATGTGAAATAAAGATGAGACAATGGCATCCATTGTGTAAACCCAGTCGCGACCCAACAAAATATTTTAATCGATATTAGCATCAACCATCTCTACTTCCACATTAGAAGCCTTTCCCCCTACACAAATAGCTAAGGCAGGTAGAATGCCATGAGGCCTATGAGAATGGCCATCAAATGTAGTTAAGAGAGTAGGATAGGGAACAACTTCAGGTGACCCAATAGCCTTCCAACATGACACAGACATGACACATGTCGAAGCCCCTTCATCAAATACAATTCGAAAGATAGTCTTCGTCCGATATGTGATTTAATAAGGAAATCCATTTGATGAGGGAGTATAGTATTAACATTTGACATATCAAATGTGACTACCATAGAATTATTTAGGTCTAATACTCTAATCGTAGTGAGAAAAGAACTCCTCTATGCAAGACATGATTGGATTACCTCTAACACTGACATGGCAGAGGGGCTCTGAGCTAAATCTTTGACAATAGAGTAGTTTTTAGAATCCCTCATATTGGGATTATAAGTCAAACGTTTTGAAGAGCCTTTCGGCATCCGAGGTATAGGATCTACTACAGGCCTCTCTATATGAAGAGGTTAGGGGGTATCAGAAGCAGTTTTAGATTTAGAAGGTTATGTGTCTCCATAATCATGAGCTCTCGTTGAAATATCAACATGAGACTTAAACATATATACATTTTATGTAGATTCCCCATCCTGGTTGCCTCCTAGAGGGGTTCCAGAACTACCATTCGCACCAACAAATAATTTCTTCCCTTGGAGAAAATGGTTGGTAAGCACAACCTAGTAAAAAAAAGAACCTTGTTGAGCTAACAAGAATTGAGCCTCCTAAATCTCAAGGAAAAGATGTTTAAGGTGATACCCGTTGCATAACTTACATCGGAACTTAACCTTCTTCTTAGATTCCTTTTTTCCCTCGCTAGTGTCATCAGTGGGTTTATTAGCATTTCGCTTCCCTCCCTTATCTTTTTTATTCCCACGTCCCTTATTCTTCCAATCAGATTATTGGTTTCCTTTGGGATTTGAGGACTGGACAACTTTAACTGCTAAAGGTGGAGAAGGAGGAGACACATACGGCATATTATGTGTTACAAAAGTAGATTGCAATGACAAATGTTGTAATTGATTCAATAAACTAGCCGCATTGTTATCGATCGATCCTATAACTCTGTCGGCATGGGGACCCACTTTCATTTTGGCGAGATTGATTTTGACCTAGGAGCATCAGGAAAAATATTAAAGAGAACTCCCGAATGGGAGTAGATGAGATCTAATTGCTGGGCTCTAAAGATAGCGTGTTCTTCAGTGAACACCCTGGAAAGTGACAAATCCTTAGAAATCTTCGATTGCAATGATTTCAAAAACCATTCCAGAAGAAATTTATCAAGGATACAGTCCTTAATCATTCTCTTCCTTCTACACCACTCTTGAATGTGGTCATAAATATGTGTAGCCTTGTCCTTCTCAAAATTGGCCAGAAGTTCAGTTCTAGCATCATAACGGACAAGGAACTAAAAATGGTTTAGAAACATTGTGGTTAAATCACCAAACGTATAAAACGTACCCTCCTTAACTTGATGTAACATTTAGCTACATTTCTAGTTAAAGTGTGTTGGAATAGTCTCAACGTAATTGAATCATCAATCAGGGAGTTTGAGGAGCACCATAAAAGGAAATTGGTTATATGGTCAGTCGGATCCTCACCAGAATTCCCTTCAAATTTTGGAATATCAGATGGAACTTTAGTAGGGACCAGAGGCCAAGACGGATTATAACGGATCGGATCATTCCTCAATTTCGAAAGATCTAGAAAATTAAGTATTTCTAGGAATGGTAAGCGCGGAGGAAGAGGATAATTCCAAGTGGAATTTCTAGCATTTGAAAAAGAGTATCCTTCATTTTGAGTGGCACCAGGTTTCCATGGGTTACTCGTAGAAACACCTAAACCATAAGGGAAACCTTGTAGTCTAGGGGTATACATAGGTTATCCACCCCCTACTGCAAGGTTACTTTTCATAGGAAGACTTCCTCCCAATGGAACATTATATGAAGGGAAAAACCCCTAATAAGGAGTCCATGCACTAAATAAAGGAGGAAAAACTTATGAAGTACCAGCATTAGGGAAGGGAATACTCCCTTATTGACCAATTAAATGGGAAATATTACCTGACCCAAAACCACTCAGAGAAGGATGTTCCAAGCTCTGGTTCCCTTGAAAAAGATGAATGTTTTGAGCATGACCAGAGAAAGGCATTAATCATAAATTCAACGATGGATTGTAAGGAGGTACATGTCCACTTCCAAATTGAAATACTTGTAAAGGCATTGAACCAGTAGCCATCGAATTCATATTTGTAGAAGCAACAGAGGCTAAAATCAAAGAAACTGAGGGAATCCCACTAAATGGAATTCTGAAAGGATAAGTTCCCGTGAAAGTAGCTTAAGGTTGGGTGCCCCCACTCAGAATCGGGATGGAGGTAGAGCCAACGATTACAATACTAGGTGTAATAGTAGATATAGGAATAGTACTTCCTCCTACAACTGAGGAAGGAGTATGTATACCAGTAGTATCAGTAGAGCCACTAATATTGGTCATTGTGAAGAAAGAAGGAGAGTGAATAGGGCTAGGTGGCCTATGATTCGAAGTACCCACATATGAAATGACATAATGAAGAGGTTCAGTAGGAGTCTCAGGAGGCTCCAAAACGTCTTCAATTTCTACTTATTCTTTCGATTGGAAAAGTATTCTAGCAAGCACCAGAGCAATACCATATGGATTATGGACTAGACTAGGTTCACCCTGTGAAACGAGAGCCCTCGGAGAAGGATCCATCTCTGTTGTGTTACCTAACACTAGTTCAAAAGCACCAGAAAATTTACTCCTATGCCTTCTAGGTGAAGGCTCGACACTCACAGGTGAAAGCCCATGAAGTCTTATAGACCGATGAACTAGCTGGTTAGCCACTTTTATATACACCTATGGAAAGCTAGCAACATAGAGCACTCACTAAAAAGACCCTAAATACAACCAAGCAAGCAACTTCCAAGTATTTCCGCTCCGAGTGATTAGGACCAGACACCAAAATATAAGAGAAGATAAGGATATCCCAAAGGTAGTTTGGGATGATCATAGCCCAAGCCTACCAATGAAGATATAATAAATAGTTATGTTGACCTTCAGACAATAGCCTTTGGCGGTGCAAGTACCCAAGCTTCACAAGGGCACCCTCCAAAATTACTATGAAAGTGATGCAATGTCTGCCTCAAGTACCACGGGAATTCCCCCCCGTAGTCACATCTGTGGTCCCTAAAAGAGGATACTAAGGTCACCAGTTCATGATCAAAACTTGGGTGGAATAGTAGTGGGCATGTGATCCAAAAAGTAGGAGAGGGGGTATCTCTCTTTCGTTATCTTCACACGTCCTCATGATTAACTCATGTGTTAGAAGAGCTTTCCCGAATAGCTTAACCATACTGGATTTCCACTCTTTAGTAAACTTATATACTTTCAGTTCAAGTTTCCTTGGAGAGTTTACTCTCCACACACCTATTCCAAGTCCTTAGTTCCCTAGACTAGTTGATGTTACTATGACAAAAATAAAAAGTCTAGTTCATCTTAATTAAGCGTTTATTTTAATTGGTTGTTATTTAGGACAAGGGAAGTAGAAGTGCAACTAATGATGTTATGATGTGTTGGGAACGGGTTCCCCCAAGAGCAGTTTTGGGGCTAAAAGCCCATGTTTTGGGACAATTTTGGTAATAAAGTTGAAAAGTCTCCACATTTTGTGTCCGTGGAGCGTGAAGGTGTCAAGAGTCATAAAGGGTTGTCCACCCTTATTTTGTAGAGTGTCAAGTTGGCTGTAAAGATCTACCCATGGTTCGCAGAGCATGGGATTGTATAAAAAGGAGCTAAGTAAGTAAGCTCTAAAAAAGAAGTAGTTAACAGTGAAGAGTAAGTAGCAAAGTAGAGTGGATAAGTCTAAGTGTTTTCGGATCTTAAAGTAGGTAGAGGATCTGCAGTTGAGTGTGCAGAGGCCTAGGGTAGAAGTTCGCAGCTGAGTGCGCGGACCCCTGTAGCTATGTGCGTAGGGTGGATAGAGTCTGTATTAAACTAGAAGATATCAATAACGAGAAGTGTTATGCAATTATTGTGTATTTAGTCTCTGTTAATGCATCTGATTATATTGCGTTACGATCTGGGTTTATTTTACAATGTTTATTTGATGCGCGAATGTATGTGATTATAATTGTTAGTTGAACGCAAGTAAGATTATCAGTTTACGCAATGGTAATTGTAATTGATTGGTAGAATAATTAAAACACTTGAGATAACTCGGGAACCGATACAGTACATCGTCATAGCAACGAGAAAGTACCTGAACACTGGTTAGGGCTGCGCGAAGGTCAATCATACACCTGCGCAGTGGTACTGAAGGGCGGGATAAAGGGTAGATCAATAAGCCCTAAGGCTTAGAAACTTGTGCGAAGGTAGGAGAAGGGGGTATAAACTGCCATCACGACCATCTCAGGGTGTGGAAACTTGGTTCCAATATCCCCCCATACTGCTTCGGGTGAGACTTTGGTACGCGCTCCGCAGGCTGATGCCGAAAGGGCCATTAGTGTAGGGATTTGATTGGCTGACTAACGTTGAACCTAGGTTAGGGCCCACTGAGCCAACAAATGGTTTCATTGCTGGGACCAGAATATGCATGAGAGATGTGTGATGTCGTATCACTGGAATCCAACTAAGAAAGAGATCGAAGACTGGTTGGATAGGAAGATCCACAGATTCGTGGCGCATGAAAACAGAAATTCGCGACTAATGAAGGAATAGTGGCTAGACAGGTACCTGTATATAGAAATCCATGAGATATTTTTTTGTTCCTTTCCATTTGAGTTATACGAATGGATCGTGAAGCTAGCAGATAGCCAAGGAAGGTGGAAGCTTAACAGTCCTATTGTCTGGACCCTGAAGTTAGTGCAGATATTGGAAGCCTCTGAGGATAAGATTGCCTACGCTGTCGATCATTGGCTCAATCGTATCATAGGAGGGTTTGTGACTGAATTCGTGGTCGATACCTTAGTGAGTTACAATGAGGAGGAGCGGTGTTTTTTCAAAGGTCCGTGAGGTAAGTACTTTAAGTCTTTAAATACTTGGATTAAGATGTTATTGTGAAAAAAGTGGGTTATGTAGCTACCTTGATGTTCGAAGCTATGCAAGATTTACAAGAATCAAGGAACAAAGGGTCCTGAATATAGCCCACTGATTTCAACTCCTTTGAGTGGCGACGAGGGAGTAGTGTAGGCTTCTCCGTGAAGTGCAGTTCAGTTGATAAAACAAGGGTCCCCATGACTACCATCTCCACCTTCGTCGTCTTCGCCTACGACTTCACCCACATCACCACCACCTCCACCATAATTCAACATGGAAAATTCAATGAAGTTGCCATTGTTTAAGGTCTTGGGAAATATGGACCCGGACCAGTTCTGGTTTGTCGTAAAAGTTGTATGGGAATCTCAAGGCGTCACAGATGATCACATAAACAAGGCAACGTTGGTTAGTGCTTTGCAGGATTGCGCGCTAACTTGGTACATCAAGTACTCTAATGATAACCCAAACGTTGCATTGGCAGAGATCCAGACCGCGCTAAATAAAGAGTTCAATAGGCCTAAATCTGAGGCGCAGTCGATTATGGGGTTCAAGGAAATCGCGATGAAACCAGGTGAGACACCTTGGGAGTTGGATCAGAGGTTGAAGTGTAAAATCTACGAAGCTAATATGAATTTAACAGATGGGCAGCACCGCGAATGGTTCATGGCTTCACTCCTGCCTCACCTAAGGGTTGCGCTGTCACAACAGAATATTACGACTCAGGCAGAGGCCTTGGAGATTGCAATAAGATTGCATGAAACACTGATGCAAGATATGAATCTAGGGGTTTAGCAGATCCATACGTAGTTGCAAGTTATTCGCCTCGAGATGCAAAGTCTGAAGCAGGACAGAACGGTTCGACCAAAGGCGCGCAAAGAGATATGGTGCCTAAAATGTAAAGGTCAGGGGCATGATAAAAACCACTGCCCGGTCTTTGTAAACTATATTGCAGGAGGAGGACCGATGCCTTTGAGGCCGGAAGCCCAAGCAGGGTCGAGCGCAAGGCCTGTGTTGTGGTGCACTATATCTCAGGTACCAGGGAAACATGCGACTGATAATTGTCATTTGCTACAGAATTTTATACAAACACCGCAACAACTATTCTGCAACTTTTGTAGGTCGGTAGGGCATGATGAGCGCAATTTCTGAAGTTATGAATTGATTATGGATAGAACACCTGCCTATAGAGTTCATCTGGAAACGAGGCCTCCTAACCAGGGCATTGGGATGGTGCGGATAGGATTTCAGGGGTGTGGATGAGACCGAGGCAGAGGAGGACCTGGCAGAGATCAAGGACCGCTGATATATTACAATTATGGAGGAACAGGACACTATGCCCACGAATGCACTAACCCAACAAATCCGTCGTGCAAATGTTGCACTCAGTTTGATCATGAGATTGAGGATTTTCCTACACTGGTAGCAAGGATACATGACAAAGGGGTGCTACCTCCGCAACCGACTCAGAACCTGCAAATGATGAGGGTTGAACCTCGCAAAGAAGATCCGAAGGTGAATATAGTGTTCCAAAGTGGAATTGCAATAGGTGATGACAAGGGGAAACAACCTGAAGACAGCGTGTGGGTTCACAAAGCTCTAGAGAAGGAGGGTGAATTTGATTTGGAGCACGCACACGAAATGTTCATGGAAGCAAAGGAGAGATTTGCTAAGGCCTCTACCTCAGGGAGTTGGGATAAACCTGTTCAGGAAATGGACCCTTCTATGCTTACGACCTTTCTAGAGACATGCATGTAGTTGTTGTGCAATAGCAAGGTTGTGAAGGGGTTATAGGAACTTATAAATAGATGTGCTGGAAACACTCTGAGTGAACCGCGCATGGTATGGAAGAATGGTAAGCATAAGGCAAGGACAATACGTGAGATGAGACTCACCACGCAGATAGGAGAATTTGAAATGGATCAAGTTATTCTGGATCTGGGGTCAGACACGAACGTTTTTCCAAAGCAGACCTAGGATCAGATGGGGAGACCCGTGCTGTAGTGGTCTCTGATTTAGTTAAGGATGGAAAATAAGTAGAAGATCATCCCCATGGGATGGTTGCAGGGAATAACTGTAGATATTGAAGGCGCAAGTGCATTGGTTGATTTCGAAGTAATAGAAATTGTGGATGACAACAACCCCTACCCTGCACTCCTCAGCATTGATTGGGCTACTGACATGAATTGGGTAATGAACCTAAAGAAGTGAAAGATGATATATGAAAAGAAATCACTTTGTGTTACCCCTAGATCCTGCAGAAGGATCGTGCTATACTGAACCAGCCCGCGATTACAAAAGTGATGACGATTTGGATTGCATATATTATATTACAGCGCGAGACCAAGATTGGTGAATCCAAAAATAGATGGATGAATTACATGGGATCATGAGAGTTCCTACACCTCAGACTCGGACGAAGAATTAGAGCACTTGCAGAATTGGCTACATGAAGTAACTACGTTGAGTTTTAATATGATGACCTGGTCGTTGCGTTGTGTGTTGTCAGAGGTAAGAAATCTGCCCACTTATGATGGCTTGAATGATGTGGATGTGTTTTTTTATGCATTTGAGAGGGAAGTACCAAAGAAGCAGTGCTTCTAGGATTTGGACTGGGTACTGCGTGCTACACCCGCAAGATGGTGGGGTACGCACAAGGGTAGTTTTGATGATTGGTGCGAGTATAGGAGGATGATGAGAACACACTTTGGGAAGCTGAAGGTACAAGTGATGAAAAAGTATGACATGAAGGATGATCCACGCACACACTTGGCCAAATGGGCTAAGGCCTATGGAGCGAAGCCCCGACCTGAATGGGTGCACTTATTTTGTCACACCCTGGATGTCATCCCAATGAAAGAGTACTTGGAGACAGAGCTCCACCATGGCACAAGAGAATGGGATACTTTGCGCGAAGCATTCATAATGACATTCAGCCTCGAGGATGGGTTTGACTATATTGACGAAGTGCTACAAGAAGTTAAAGCAGTGATCTTTAGGAATACCGCAAGATCCTTTGGATCTGATTCAATCAGATTGGACTACTCACCTAAGTCATGTGCTAGAATGTTATAACGTGATTGTTGAATAAGAAGACGAGGACCCCTAAAAGATTAATATCCCTGAAACCGAGGGTCACCGCGAGGTCGAGGGGACCGTTGATCGTGAATCCTAATATAACAGCGCTGCTAAAAACTAAACAGATAAATATTGGCATGGTGGCGAAGCCCAAATTCGCGAAGATTAGATATTATTGGGTTGATGCAATGATAGATTGCGTCGTCGAATTACTCCGCGAATACCAGGATTTGTTCCGTGCCAAGTTTACGGAGTTAAAGGGGATAATAGGATACCTGGGCATTATAAAGATCACATTAAAACCCGACGTGAAGTTGGTTAAGAAAAGACCTTACCGTCTCAATCCGAAGTATAAGGAGAAGGTCTGCTTATAGTTAGATAAGATGCTCGTGGCAAGAATCATTAAGCCTGTAGAGGAATCTGATTGTGTGAGCCCAACTCCATTCACTAATCAAGTATTGGATAATGTAGGTGGCCAAGAAGCGTACTACTTCACTAATGGGTTCTCTGGGTACCATCAAATCAAAATCGTGCCTGAAGATAGAAGCAAGACAACCTTTGCGACTGAATGGGGATGTTTCCAGTACATCATAATGCCTTTCGGATTAAAGAATTCGCATGCGATTTTTTCGCGCGTAGTCATTGTTGCATTTAGAGACTTCATTCATAAGTTTCTAGAGGTGTACTTTGATGACTGGACTGTGTTTAGGTTGGTAAAATGCCATGTGGCAAGTTTGCTCTTAATGCTAGATACTTGTTGAAGGTAACAGATTGCGCTCAATCTGAAGAAATGTTTGTTCTGTGTCCTTTTTGGGACTCTGCTGGGTCATGTGGTATGCAGACAGGGATTGATGGTAGATCCTGCGAAGATCGTAGTGATAATAAACCTGGAGGCACCAAGGAGTGTTAAACAGCTACGCGCAACATTGGGACATACTGGGTACTACAATAAGTTTATCAAGGGCTATGCCCAGATCACCACGCCTATGGACAAGTTGTTGAAAAAGGATTTCACGTTCTATTGGAACGAGGAATGTCAGAAAATCTTGGATGGGCTAAAAGGAAAAATGGTCACCGCGCCAATTTTAGTCTTCCCAGATTGGAAGAAGGAGTTTCACGTACATGTAGACGCGCCATGTATAGCACTGGGAGCAGTACTGACACAGGATGGCGAAGGAGAATTGGACCATCCTATAGCGTTCGTAAGAAGGAGGTTATCCAAGGCTGAGAAGAACTATTCCACCACCGAGCATGAAGGACTAGCCATGGTATATGCGCTCTAGAAGTTTAGACACTATTTGCTGGGTGGAAATTTTAAGATGTATACGGATCATTCTGCATTGAAATACCTTGTCAATAAGCCTGTGTTGAGGGGGGGGGTAGAATCTGCAGGTGGTTGTTATTGTTCCAGGAGTATGATTTTGAAATTATTGTGAAGCCTAGACAACTAGACGCAGGACCAAACCATCTGTCGTGCATCGAAACGGGAGAAAAGCCCACTAATTTCGAGGAAGCATTGCCTGACACACAGCTAATTGCAGTGTGCATCATGGATGGTCACTTTGAAGACATCATACACTTCCTAATGACAGGAACTGCCTGGGAAGGCTACACCACCTAGCATAAAAAGGAGTTAGTGGTGTGCGGAGCATACTTTTCTTTCATTGCCGGACATCTGCACAAAATGAGGTCTAATGAAGTATTTCAATGATATGTACCGTAGGTTTAAAGAAGAAAGATCCTTATGGACACTCATGGGGGTTCCACGGGAGGAAATTACGCAAGAAAGGTGACCGCGCAAAAGATTCTACGCGTAGGGTTGTGGTGGCCAACCCTCCATAAAGATTCAAAAGCCTACTGTAGGGCGTGCGACGTGTGTCAAAGAACTAGCAGGCCATCGTGAAGAAATGCACTGCCTCTAAACCCACAGATGACGTTACAACCTTTCGAGAAATGGGCAATAGATTTTGTGGGACCCATTTAGCCTCAAGGAAAGAAAACGGTTGCATAGTACATTATCACCGCAACTAAGTATTTGATTCGAATGGGTGGAGGCCCGGCTTGTGAAGGACTGCATAGGCACGACCGTTGCAAAGTTTCTCTTTGAGTATGTACTGAAACGATTTGGGTGTCCAAATATTTTGATGATTGATCGCGGTACACACTTTCTGAACGAAACGATCAGGGCACTGATGGAGGAATTTCATGCATATCACCATAAAAGCACACCTCATCACCCACAGGCTAATGGGATGGTGGAATCATTCAATAAGGTACTAGAGAATGCGTTGACCAAGGTTTTCAATGCTCAGCGAAATGATTGGGACCTGTGCATACCCACAGTACTATGGGCTTATCGAACGATGTGCAAAAACTTGACTGGACAGACACCCTTTAGGCTTGTGTATGGTGTTGAAGTAGTGATGCCAATGGAATACATTGTGCCTAGTCTACGCATAGTGGCACTCATGGGTATGATGGATTGTGGAGCCCTAGAAGAGAGGCTCGCACAGCTTTCCGAGCTTGAGGAAGAAAGGTTTCTGGATGGATTTCACCAATAGGTCCAAAAGTAGCGCGAAAAAGCATGTCATGATCGACACATTAAACTATGCACCTTTAAGTTAAATGATCTGGTTTTGTTATACGACAGCAAGTTTGATAAATTTCCAAGGAAATTCAGTATGCACTGGCTAGGGCCCTATGTCATTAAGGAGATTACCAATGGTGGAGTAGTTCAGTTGGTTAAATTGAATGGAGATCCCTTCCCAGGAAAGGTGAATGGCAGTCGATTGAAGCCATACACCAGTGATTCGGCCAGGTGACTATATGAAGGTAGCATAGTCTTATTGCTCCAGAAAGCTGAAAGGAGGTGCAGGACTATAAATTACACAGCTCGGGTTGGGAAACTGTGCGATAGGGGGATTGCGTGAAATGAGGAGATGTCACAGGGTTCGCAACAGCGCAGAGAGAGTTGTGCTACGCAGGGATAAACTGCGCAAGTTAGCTGGAAAGTGACTGTTAAAGTCACTGTTCATGATTTGACGATGAGAACACAGACAAATGGAGCGAGGGGGTGTCATTTAAGACGAAATTTATGGGAAAGATCCTTGAAAATCTGCTGCCAATCTGGCATTAATGAACCAAATTTGGGGGGAACAGTCAGATTTGAATTCAAAATGGCCTATAAATTACATGTGGTTGCCAAACGAAAAACACTTGGCATTTTGAGCATTGAGTTGGTGAGCTCTTATATGGGCATAAATCGCACATTTTTCGAAGAATTTCTTCACTGCCCAGTATTTGATCGATTTCCAGAGTCTAACCACAATTTCATCTATGACATTATCCCAGGATCAGAAGCTATGGACGTCGAAGCAGTGACAGTCGAGGGGGTTATGCAGGAGGCTGTTCTGGAGGTAGAGGGAGCTGCTTCGGAGATTGCAGAGGTACTAATTGAAGTCCCCAAGTCACCACGGACACCTAGACCGAAGCCTACCCCAGCTAAGGAGAGTGCGAAGGATAAGAAAGGAAAGCAGGCTGCGACACCAGTGCGTGCATTTCCTAGAAGAAACCCACAGAAGGATAAGCCCACCACAGAGGAAAAGGGAAAACCCATTAACTTGGAACCAGAGGAGGAAGAGATTGAGGACATCCCGATGGATGATGAGGATATGGGGGTGGAAGTGGAGGATGTTGAATTCGAGGGTTCTGGCCCTATTACTAAGTTTTCCGAATACGTCCTTCCACGCAAGGGCAAGACCAAGGTACCGAAGGACATTGACGAAAGAAAGGTTGCCTTGCACATATCTCTGCTGCTCGACGAGATTATCTTTGAAGGAACGCGCTTGGGGCGGGTTCTGATGTTGAAATTGGAAGACTAGGACTTTACTGACACTGAGAAGTTCCCTCACTTGACGATAGAACAGCTAATGCACCGCGTTGTTCATACAACCACCGGGATGACTACGTTGGAACCGTGGAAGTGGCTCAAGGGTGTAGACAAGGCAAGTCTATTCAACCTGCTATGGGTTCCACACTACAATCCCACACCCATTACATCATTGGTAATCAAGCAGTTGCTATGCTTGGTGCACGATGGTTGTCTGTGGCTGGAGGGGCTGATACCCATCACTGACAGGTTGATCCATAGGATTACACAGCTGCCATATATAGGGGAAAATTTGGCCATGATGTTTGGTGGAAAAGGAGGTGATCATACCCTCACGGAGACCATGTAGGAAAAATTCAAGCTTGTGAAGGAGTCGCGAGGCTATGCCATCTCGAGTATCTGTGATCCTACGGTCAAGGTGGCCATGCAGATTTTGGCAAGAAAAGTGATGCAGAAGTGTTGCGCAGATGAAGTGTCGGCACCCATCGTCGCTCTAGCGGCCTAATGCACAGAAGGAGTTCAGTTTAATTGGTCGCGCTATATCTGCGATGAATTCCTTGCAAACTGTCGTGAGGCACAGGAGCTCAGCAAGACCTTCCACTATGTGTGGCTCCTACTGTCCCTTATGTTGTGAGTGACCAAGGATGCTCAGTGCATCAAGGATAGCAAGATATTTTGGATCTTGATGGAAATAAATATATGCATGGCTATAAACCGCAAGCCGCAATTGTCGCCTATTGTGTTTGCCAAACTGCAAGGGTTCGTGGAGTTCAAGGCAGACTTTCAGTGCATATCGATCACGACACAGAAGGACCCTGAGCAGAAATGGCATGACTTACCTTACTTAGCAACTGATGATGTGATCGATGCAATTCTTGATCGCTGGCTGACAGAGTGGTGCACTGCCTCAAACTCGGTGGTGGGATCGAACAAGTTCACTGCGCAGTGCAAAAAGGAGGAGGCCAAGATCAAGATGGCACAGTTGGCCAAGAAGAGGAGGAAGGAGGCCATTGACAAAGCCTAGGAAGAGTGTGATGCTGCACAGCAGGCGGAAGAGAAGATTGGCGGAGCAGAGCTCATCTCTAACAAAGGTGCGAGGTCACCCTCACCTAAAATAGAGGAAGAAACAAATGAGTAGACAGAGCAGCACGGAGCGAACCTGTAGACGGCATCATTCTGAATCAAGCATGCAAGAGGAAAGGAAAAAGTTGGGCCACGAAATAAATCCAAGGCCAGTAATACGTCACTAGACCCAATACCCTAACAGAGGGAGATTTGAGCTACATTAGAGATATAGTGTGGGATGTCACCGCGAAGGTACTACAATAGTTCGAGAAGCAACAGCAGCAAGTATTGGGGGCCATCCAGATGGGTCTACATGAGCTATAGATCCATGCATCACAGACTGGCACGGCGTCCACCATCCTCACCACCGGCACTTCAGAAGATGCCGGGATGCTGCACGCGAAGGACTCCCGAGCGATAGTGCTGCCGGAGGGAGCACTGACCACAAAGATTAAAGCTGACAAGCCCATTGTCACCACCCTCAAGGGAGTAGGGTTGAACTTGTAGCGCTTCTTTGCGAGGCACTCCACCTACTGCAGGATGGAGTGATCGTGGAGCTGAGGGCCCGTGAACATCGCGCTTTGCAAGTGATCAGTGGGAAGCAGATCAATAATGTACAGATGGCCCTACAACATGACTCTGACATCACCACCATGAACGACGTAACCGACCAAAACAAGTGCATATTTCAGGTCGTGTAGGAAGCATGCCGAATGTCCCAAAGATGGTCATTCCTGAGGGAGAACCAGTAGAGGTGCATGTTCCAAACTAGCTACAGGGGTGCGTGATGCTCGCACAGAGTTGGCCAAGGTTCAGTTGGAGTTGAACCTCCAGATTGCAAATTTGCAGTTGAAGGCCCAGCCTTCAACTCCGCCGAAGTAAAGGAGCACCACACAACCACTTTCACATAGGTGATAGCGGCAGTAGATAGTGAAATAGCAGACTGCACAAAGCTGTTTGAACAGTCGTTCAAGGTACTAACCAATCTGTAGGAAGATCCTAATGTACAGAGGTTGGAGACAGAGGTGCGAGAACTACAGCAGAACTATGACGAGGTGAAAGGAACAGTGCGCATTGTCACCCTCACACAAAGACTTGCGAAGGTACAGGAGGCCAAAACACTGAAGCAATAGGTAGATGTAGCTCAGCACAAAGAGGCAGTGTTGAAGGCGCACTTGAAGCCTTGCTTGGATAAGGCCTATTCAGTCACTAACTCCATTAAAGGTAAGCTTGCTAGTTTATAGGCGACTCAGCAGAAGCTCCAGGATGACAGTTCAAGCCTAGCGATAGAGAAATTGGTCAAAGAAGTGAAGCAGGCGGTCGCACAGTGCACGGCCGAGGTGCCAGTCATACAAGACAAGCTGGGAGTTCTTCACGCCAATATCTCTGTGCCCGCAGAGTGACTTGAGGGAAAGTCACCACATTTGTTTTGGGGGCCTGTTGGGAATGGGTTCCCCCAAGAGCAGTTTTGGGGCTAAAAGCCCATGTTTTGGGACAACTTTGTAATAAAGCTGAAAAGTCTCCGCATTTTTTGCCCGTGGAGCACGAAGGTGTCAACAGTCATAAAGGGTTGTCCGCCCTTATTTTTTAAAGTGTCAAGTCGGATGTAAAGATCTACCCGTGGTCCCGGACCATGGGATTATATAAAAAGGAGCTAAGTAAGTAAGCTCTAAAAAAGGGAAGTAGTTAACAGTGAAGAATAAGTATCGAAGTAGAGTGGATAAGTCTAAGTGTTTTCGGATCTTAGTATAAGTAGAGGCTCTGCAGCTAAGTGCGCAGAGGCCTAGGGTAGAAGTTTGCAGCTGTGTGTGCAAGGTGGATAGAGTTTCTATTAAACTAGAAGATATAAATAAAGAGAATTATTCTACAATTACTGTGTATTTAGTCTCTGTTAATGCATCTGATTATATTGCGTTACGATCTGGGTTTACTTTACAATGTTAATTTGATGCGTGAATGTATGTGATTATAACTGTTATTTGAACGCAAGTAAGATTATCAGTTGACGTGATGGTAACTGTAATTGATTGGTAGAATAAGTAAAACACATGAGATAACTTGGGAACCTATACAATACATCGTCATAGCAACACGAAAGTACCTGAATTGTTGGTTAGGGTTGCGCGAAGGTCCATCGTACACCTTCGTGGTGGTACTAAAGGGCGGGATAAAGGGTAGATCGATAAGCCCTAAGGCTTAGAAACCTTCACGAAGGCAGGAACAGGGGTATAAACTGACATCTCGACCATCTCAGGGTGTGGAAACTTGGTTCCAACATCCCCCCATACTGCTCCGAGTGAGACTTTGGTCTACGCTCTGTGGGCTGATGTCGAAATGGCCAGTAGTGTAGGGATTTGTTTGGTTGACTAACGTTGAACCTGGGTCAAGGCCCACTAAGCCAACATGATGCAAAAGAAATCAATAGAAAACCTAGGCTACATGCAAATGCGACACTTATTTTTCTTCAATGAAATATATTTTTACCCGAGTTCTATGAGAAATCTAAGAAAGAAAAACTCATTTTCTTTTTCTTTTTAAGCATTCACACATTCAACACCTAACGAAAAAAACTAAATGATGTATAAAATTAAACTTACCCTAATGCACACTAAAATGAAAATGCAAGGTTCCAGTAAAGCTCAAAAACAAACAAAGGTGAACACAAAGGAAAAATCCAATTTATCAAGCAACAAGAAGCAAATCTCAAAGAAGAAACACTCCCTAAAGAAAAAATACTCTTAGCCCTAAAACAAGAATTCACACCTTTATCAAAAACTCAAAAGTCAAAAAACCAAAGAAAAGAAACCCAAAGAAAAAAAAAATTCTTTAAATGATTTAAAGACTTAAAGTTTCAGAAAGTGAAAGAAAACATCAAATTCAAGGCCAATAACAAGAAATAGACTCAAATCCCACTAGTCATTAATAATCCCAAAAATTAAAAGACTAATGTGAATAAGAGACTAAAACACCTTTAATAATTTGGTTAGTAAGACACAAAGGATTCTAGAAATCAAAAATATTCCAGAGAACTGAGATCTCTCACTTACCCAAGAATTTCAAACACTTTTCTCAAACACACAATGAAAAACAAAAAATAAACCAACTTCAAGAATATAAAAGAAGCAATAAACAAGATGGGTTATAAACCAATTGAACACAACCAACTCTCTCAAAAGCACAGAACAGATAGACACTTCTTAAAGAAAGTCGGAAACCCAACTTTAGGTATAAAAAACTTCAAAAACTATAAACCTTAGCTTGACATATGCTTTTCACAAGAGAGATGGAAGAAACTGAAAACAGCTGATAAAAATATAATTTCGGGCCTCATTCAAACCAGAAAGACACAAGAAAACATGGTGAAACCCCTAGCAAAATCCAAAAATGAAAAAAATCATAAACTGGCGTATACACAGGATTCTTTTGAAGGAAACACGTATATACGCTTTTGTCTACAATAAAAGACGTGTATAAATGGAAAAGTAGGGAAAAAATAAAAATAAAGTCCTCATCCAAGATATCAGAATGAATGACCAAATTTCTAAGAGTCAATAAGGCTAGAAAAATCAAGAAACAACAAGCCAAAACCCAGATCAAAGGATAACAACCCTTCTAGGAAATACTTGATGGTATTCCCCAATGGAGTCGCAAATTATGTTGGCGAGAAAAGTTCCCGAAGGTAAGGGTTGACAACCTCAACATATGTTAGGTCCCTATAATATCAGAGCCTACATAACAATAATATTATAGGGCACAACAATAACAATAGTGGGCTTCTATGGGGCATAATAATAACAACATGGAGACTATATGGGCACAATAATACAATAAGGGGGTTGCACTAATAACAATAAGGGGTTACACTAGTGTAGGGACCTAACAAAATATCAGAACAAGATAATCAACAAAGAGTGGTCAAGCAAGCATGCCAAACATATGAATTACTAAATGTGGACTTGAAAACATACCCGCATGCCCTACGTTTGATGATGTTCCCGTAAGGTCCAAACCCTTTGCTTCCTCTAGAATGAGTAGGCCTACAAGTAAAGTCACATAAGAATATACATGATAGATAAATCAATGTGCATACATAAAAGATATGTTAGATCATTATATATAAGCATACAAATTACTACTCATGAGACAATAACCTATAAGAAACAAGAAATGAGCTTCTTTATTTATTAACAGCAATAGGTACAAGAAAGGTACAACATAATCCAAGCCAAGGCCCCGACGAAGTCTTCCTCTAAATCCATCTAGCCCGAGTCATGAAGACAACCTCTCTAACAAATGCAAGGAGATGTTATAAATATTATGAACATCTATGCAAAGGAAATCGGGGTTTCCATAGAGACTGGGTGTGTAGGAGTCATGGGAAAATCAGACTTGATCTAGGAGAAAAATGGGTATAACGCCGATAGTCCTTCTCTTATATCTTTTAGGCCTACCCAAGGGGTGTATATATACCACCTTAAATTAGTTAATTTAGTTGTGCTATGGGCTCTTGTAGGTCGACTCTCAGTAAAACCCATGAACCCTGCCTGGAAAATAGCATATTATTTTATTTTTTCATATTTTAAAAGGTATACGTGGGTATGGAGTTATAGAACCCATGTATGTGCGTGCTTTAGTGTGGTTAGAGTCATGTATGGAATTTAAAATATTGTTTCTTAATATAAGATCAGGTGTGCATTGGAAAACGCTGCCCAGGGCCATAAAAGAGCATCAAGTCTTCAGGAGTGCTAAATGATGCTATAACAGTCAATAGGGTTTTGTACAAGAAATTCATGGATATTCAGATGAGGCCTCAAAGAGGAAAATTCACTTCTCTAGAAGATAGGGGGTTGACATGTGACACTAGGAGAGCATAAAAATAGGTGCCCAGTGGTTTCCAATGGGTGAAATTATTCCAAATCAGTGTTAAAGTGAACAGAGAAACATATTTTCTTATTTATTCCAATATCCCAAATACCATGGGGTATATTTCCTCTACCATGGCCCATCCTTCCTATTCTACGTGAATTAAACCTCATATCTACAATTGAAACATAGTATTAACAACAACAGATAACAGAAGCAAGTTGATAAAAAAAATGCTAGCACATTTCCCTTTAAAATTACAACAACAAGCTTCCACTTAAGACAAAAACCAATGCGCTCTCATACAAAGGAAAATGAGGGTTTGCGAGGAGATAAATAAGGGGGTACAATGGATAATGAAGGAATAGAGAATCGAATAGGGGAAAAGGAACCATTTGTAAAATTTCTGAGGGCATGCCTTTTTATTTCGAACACATGCTATTTGGGGTTTTTTATTTTTTTTTATTCATTCTTTAATCATATGTTCAACCTTTTCATTGAATCCTATTGCATATAACAAAATTTATAGGAATTTAACATAATTTCCAAAACATAATTGTAACAATTTATAACAATATCAGATGGCATAATGCATGTGTCACTAGGGTTAGGGCTTTTATATAAAAATGAGGGTTTAAAACTATGGACAAAAACAATGGGTGAAGACAGGGGAGAATCACATCAAAAATGGATTTACAATCGAAATGGGGATTCAAATATGAATTGAGCCATTATTTACATGAGGATCCTTCATAATGTTCCCTGAACTAGGAATATTTCTAACATTTCCTTGTATAATGCTCATAACCATAACCTTTTATTATAAAAAAAACAAGGTCGAAATAGGGAATTTGAGCTACTAAGAACTTAGTGACTAATTTCATGGATTTCCATTAAAATTCATTTGAAATTGAGAATATTTTGCAAGGCGGTCACAGCTGGAATGATAAAGAAATGAGAAAATGTAGAGTCATGACTAGCAGTATGGAAAGGAACAAGGGAAAAACTAGTGAAATGACAAGAACAGAGAGCCATAATCCATTATCTAAAATACAATTCAATTGTGTAATTAACCATATATATAAAGTTACCCAAATTATTCCCTTCTCAATTGACACACATCCTACTAGGAGGTACAACAATCGTTCCACAAACAAAATCATTATTTACCCTTCACAATTATAGCCTGATATGGAAATAGGCAGAGTGAGAGTGTGACTTACAGTAGATAAAAAAATTCCAAAATGAACCTGGATTCCCATTTTAATATTCACTATAGCCATGCAAAAAAACCTTATTATAGAAGGTCGTTGATTTCTCAACCCAAACAATTTCCAACCCTCGATTATCATTACAAACAGGTGCATTTAGTACCTGGGACAAAATTCCCCACTTCAATGCCCTGCATTTAAGACTAAGTCTGGTACCAAGCCACATCTTATTTGGTGGATTTATAAATTTCATAAAAATAGCTAGGTAATCACGTTTAATAATAAAACCCAGTCTTCCTCAGGTTTGATTCAACATCTAAGTCATCCTTGGCCTCCATAAAAATAACACCTCAACCATCAAAAAGCTCACGACGCATGCATTAACTACGTAGATAAAATATGTGGGTGAGGTGTGAATTACATTAAAACTCTCATAATACACATGCAGTAACACATTAAACCTGAATGGACAAACAGTGGAGGCAAAAACATTATAATACCGATATACCAAATTTCATGCCACGAGGAGGACCATAGCGTGTCCAAGAATTTAAACAGGCTATCATACCATATGCATGACGCAAACCATATAATATATATCATAAAAAACACTTAGTCCCATAAAATGTGAATCATTGCCATAATATATACCCCTCACCTTTTATAACTAATTCCAAATATTTGCAATCAGTGTGTATGGAAAAAATACACCTCTCTTCCTTTACACCTTTGCAAATTATTTTCAAAATTGTATTCTTATTGCATTTGCATTCATGCATTTTACTTAAATGTATCAATAGATATAAGTTGAAAATCATAGTAAACATTTCAACATTAGCCATCATTCACATCCGCATCAAATATTTTTGACATAGGGCATATCTCACATAACATGCACTAATGAAATATCAAGTTTTCTTATATGGTGTGCTCCCTCCTTTGGTCGTGGAATAGTTCAAAAGAGAAAAAAATAGGTTCACTTAAAACATGACAAAGCAGTGATGGAGGGGTAATTTTATAGGTTAATAGAAAATTAGATTTTAATGAAACTAGTATCAACATTAAGAATTTTTTCAATCCCCATAGAATCCTCATATAGTTATTTTGATCAGCCAAAGATAAGTCTAACCCCATACAAGGATCAGGAGTCTACCAAATTCCTTGTTCATGTAGTAATTCTTACATTGGCCAAATAGGTCGTTCAGTCATTGACCACCTTAAGGAGCACATTGCAGATAAGAAACATCACAGAGTGGATAAGTCTACCATTACAGAGCATTCATATAACACCAAGCACCTTATTTTCTTTGATTGAGCTCGAACCCTTGCCTATATACCTTTTCATAATTCTCGTGTCATCAAGGAAGTTTTAGAAATTGAAAACACCCCAACAATTTCAATAGGGAAGATGGCTATAAGCTTAGCCACTCTTAGAAGCCAATAATCCATCTTCTTTCTTCTTAATCCCATCCCTCCCTTTATTCAACTTCCTTGCTTCTCCTCCCCTCCACCCACACCCCTTCCCCCTCCTTTTACCTCAGTTTCATTCCCTCTCTCTTTCCATCTTATCTTTCCATATATATGTGTGTGTGTGTATGTGTGTGTGTGTGTGTGTGTGTGTGTGTGTGTGTGTGTGTGTGTGTGTGTGTGTGTGTGTGTGTGTGTGTATGTGTGTGTGTGTGTGTTGGAATTATGACTAATGTGTTGTCCTTGATGGAAACCTACTTGATAAAGATGTCAACATGATGATTATGTATATGCTACAAGTGAGATGGAAAAAGGAATATCAGTTCAGAGAAAGAAAGATGATAAAGGTGAAGTTTATGAAAGTACACAAGTCCTTTGAATAAAAGTCGCGTACATACGAGGGTATGGTAAAGAAAAGTCGCGTGCAGTTTCCGCACCATAGTATTATTAATACTAGGGGTCTTTACCATGGTATTGGCCCATAGTAATGAGTGTGATAACAAATATTTGATCCCATCAAAGAATACCATCGACATTACTAAGGGATTGGCCTAAGGTATTGGCTAAGGCCTAAGCTATATAAGGAGATGGATATCCAAGTGTTAGGTGTGCAAATTTTGTTCTTTCTATGGATGATTTGATATAAAACAAGTGTGCACCAAGGAACAAGGAAAAGACACAGATCTGAAAAATCTAAAGTATGCTATCATATGTACTTTCTTGATTTATTTATTAAGAATATCTAATTGTGATATATCAGTGTTATTAATAATACTCTAACATAAATATGAGATAGTAAGCAGTGTGAAGTATATTCTATGTTGCAGCAAAGGTATGTCTCATTGGTTACAGATCTATACACAAGTTTAACGCTAATAAGTCGTGTACATACACAGATCCACTACTGGATAGGCGTGTATATATTTTGCAGTATGGACAGATCTATATGTAGGTGTGGTGAATGATAATAATGTACATACGTGAATATGTTTTATAAAAGCCACGTACGTATACTAAGGTTTTGCAAGATGATCTGGTGATAATGGTTGATCTATTCTGATATGTTTCCTGTTGTCTGTCAATGAAGTCTCTCTTATAATAATTTTTTTATTATTGTACTATTTGGGCTAAATTTATTATGAATTAGCAGTTGACTAAGAGATGATATTTTTGTGTGATAATATGTATTTGGTTCAGTTTTTTATGTTGTCTTTGGTATCTTTTTGTGTGATTGATTCAGTAACATAGTGATTCAGATTCAGTTATCAATATGTTGAGATATGTATACAGGTATTCTTCAGGAGAAGCGCATACATATGCGGGTATGATTAAGGACAATAGTGTATACAATATAAAGTATGCTTGATCAAGGTTTGCAGTGGCAGTAGTTGGTTTTTGTGATGGGTAATAGTGTTTTGCTTGGTATATTGATGAATTGATATGCATTGGCATGATTTGTTTTGGTCTAGTTTGATCTAGTTGCATTGGTTACATGGTTTGATTTGATTATTAATTTGGTTCAGTATTTGAGTAATTGATTTCAGAATAGTTGAAAGTGGATCCAATTTGAAACATTTTGAAAAGGGATCCATAAAAAGCTGAGTATAGCAGTCTTCAAAAAGGGGTTTGTAGATCCCTTCCAGTAGGAGCTAGACAATGAAACAAGGTTGTAGCCTTCTACAGGTAGGAACCTGCATACTGGTTAAATTCTGCACCAGTACAAGATTGTAAGACGATTATTTTCAATAAAAGAAGACAGAGACGAAAGCAGCAGTGGT
The DNA here is from genome assembly GCA_031772625.1 of Pinus tabuliformis. NCBI lineage: Eukaryota > Viridiplantae > Streptophyta > Pinopsida > Pinales > Pinaceae > Pinus > Pinus tabuliformis. The sequence goes on from CM062815.1 coordinate 736,493,915, forward strand.
TTTCTCCCATGATTGGGTTTCCACCTAAAATCCTTGTATTCATGTGTGTTATTATGTTTCTTATGTGTTGATGATATATCTGCTATTTACTGCTCATAGTTTCTTCTTAATAGATTTTTAATGAAGTAATGATGCACTAGTTAAAGATTAACAGATGATGAATTATATGTAAAGCTAGTTGAATGGATATATGCAGTTTTCTTTCATCATAGTCACGTGGATACGCAGTTTCTTTGAATAAAAATCATGTATAGAAATTGGAATAAGAGAAGTAAAGTTGAAGTAAGTTTTAAAATAATGATTCACCCTCCCCCCTCTCTTAGTATTTTTCATAACTATATCTATATATATATATATATATATATAATCCATTATAACACAATTTAATGCTTTCGGGCTCGATATTTTCATTAATATCTAGTCTCATTCGTACCTATTCTTGCATCCTTAATTTCCATAGCTTTGGCTCCCATTGGTCAAGAACTTGACTACTAGTTACGAATCAAGTATCAAATCAATGGGGAGATACTTGGATCCGATCTAAGATCATTATATGTTCACTCCATTTCTTGTTGTTCTTGATGTTAGAACAATCTCCCTTTCTCTATGGGCTATGAGTTATAGTATACAGGGATATCTGCATTTATAGGAGCTTCAATTCTCATGCTTATTTTCATCGTTGGTTAATTCCATGCATAGCGAAAAGGAACATCAGGATGGTACTTAATTTCTGAGTGGGGGAGTGTTAGAGATCCATTTGGGAACATCACTCCTATCATCCAGATCAGTACCATTAGGGCTCATCAAACCCTAATTTAGTTTCTACATGCCCTAGACAAGTCACCTCTTTGAATTCCTCCTTCCCTGAGAATTCTTTGGCCTGAAACCCTCCAGAATTGCCTCCTTGAGGGACCAGCACAGCCTTGGACAGGGGTAAGTGCGCTTCAATGCAGGTAGGCCCATGTTAGGGTGCTCTGTAGAGCACCTAGTCCCACTTTGACCTACGTTGGGAGAGATTGAGCGAAATTCACATAGGGTTCTGGGAATATTATTATCTTCTGGAGCCATCTAGAATATTCCCACACTTATCATCTCCTATGAGCTCGAAAATGGATGAGGAATGAGTTAAGTTACCTCCTATCCTCTCATCCCTTCCTCCATGGAAACTAACTCTAAGTTTGGAAGGCCATTCAATACCCTCATTTATGACAAAACTTCCTCCTTTGGCCTATAAATTGAGCACTCATCTAAGTGATCAGGGGCTGGACTTTAAGAATTTGTAACGAGATACTATTGGAGTGAGAATTGAGTTTGTAAGTGAGTAGTGTTATGCTGCCGGAGTGTTGTGTTATTGATGTGATGTTGGTTGGAACCTAAGCTAGAAGAGTGACAATGGAACGGACTTCATGGTTGTAATTCTTCCTTCTATTCAATAAAGCAATTTAAACCCTTTTTCCATATGCTTATCTTGATATATGATGTTTATATGTGTAAATGTATCTGGTTCCATTTACTTGTATTCAATAGATATTTTGCTTTGGTTGGTTCTATATCTTTTTTTTATGCTTGCAAGTACTTTTGGAGCGAGTTAAGCTCGAAAAGGAGCGACGAGAGTCAAAAAAAAGAGACAAAAGGAAAGTGAAAGAACAAGTAGGTCTTCTGATCCCTTTTTCTTATTTATTGTTTATATAAAAAGGATAAGCGCTATAAATCTGTTGTTCTAGGTATAGCTACCTACCTAGGGAATTAGTATTTATCCGTAGATATCAAATTTCTCATAACAAATTGGTGACCATACTGGGGAACGATCATCGTTCCGGGTAGTTTACCTTCATCCTAGTACCCTCTAGTAGACTCTACTTGCTTCCATTGAGTTTCCTTCAGCCTTTTGAAGTGTTTTTTGGTGAAATTTGTGCTTGTAAGCCCCTAGGATGGCCTCTCTGGCACCAGCGCAGGCTTGGTCTAGAGACAGAGCGCTGCAGAGAACCCTTGGCTTGAGGACAATGCTCTGAAGCACATTGTCTCCCATTCAAGGCTGCGCTGATCCCTCTTAGGACAAAAATCCCTCCTCTGAGTTGATTTTTTGCCAAATTTCCTTTTATTTCTGCTTGCTGAAAGATCAATGATGCTTGTCTCTCTGAAATCAATTTGTGTTTCCTTTTCTAGCCCTACTTTGTCTTTGATTGTTTAGTGTTTCTTAAATGATTTCTTTATCACTATCAATTCATTGTCAAAGTTAGATTATAGTCGATTGATCTTTTCTCAAAAGAAAGTGTCGTAAAAGTCTTCATTTCTTTCGAAACGGAACTGTCGTAAAGTCCTCGTTCTTGCAAAAATATTGATTGATTGTATGTGCATTAGTTTCCTTTTTTTTTCATCATAACATTAAGGGAATCAAAAATAAAAACTTGCATTGTGCATTGAAAAATTTTGTGTGTGCTCATAGGAATAGTTTAGGGAAATTGCATTAGATGTTTTCTTTTTTCTTTGATTACAAGAATATGATTGCTATATCCATACTAGCTAAGGTTTTCATTGTCAAAATTGAATGAAAAAGAATTCTTATCATATTAATTGCATTCTAGGAATTGAAAATACATCACGTGGTGAACCTTGAAAGGCAAATTATTAATCAAGATCAACTTAAAATTAACATCAATTAACCTAATGGAGCATTGTCATCTAACGCAAAAAATTTAGAGGTTCTAGTCTAGATACGTGTTCCAGCGTCATAAAACATAGCACTTGTCGCTAACTTGTCTGCGATACATTTTGAGTGTGATACCTCATTCCACGTACGTGAGTATATCGTATCTCGTCCACGTATCTTTGGGTATATAGGGCGGTGTTACAGTACATAAAGTATATTGGAATGCTCTCACTATGCGGTTTCGCATTAGACAACACTAATACGGATTGGGCCTCCACGTACTTTTGGGTATATATGGGAGGACAACACTAGGTTGCTATCCATCCTTAGGTAACCGAGTCGGCTACCTTGTACACTATGATACACTGAACACAACATTCGGGGAGATTTCTTGCCCATACTTCTTGGTTCGCCAGGAGGTATTCTCCAGTTCGTAGTTGCTTGGTAAACCTTTTGCCTAGCTTACCCCTTTTTGTTTATTTCTTTTTGTAATAAAATCAATCAGGAATCGTGGAGGAAAATAAACCCTTACCCCGTCGTTTGCGAAGAGCAGCGAGTAAACTGCCTTTACCGCCCGAAGCTACAACTATTCGGTCAAAGTGGTCTCATTTGGTTGGATCCAGTACTTCACAAGCATTTGGTTCTTCATCTGAATTACCAGAAACACCTATACCGGTAATTATTGTGACCCCAGTTACTGGTACATCTATTACTAAATCGGAATCTCCACAATTACCTGAGGAAACTAGAACTGAATCTAGTGAAACAGTAACCCAAGTTGTTCAACAACAAGTTGATTCTCAATCCAAAGTTGTTCAACAAGAAATTACTTCTGAACCTGAATTTGTTCAACCAGAACTGGATCTTGAACCCATCACTGTTCAATCAAAAGTTACTTCTGAACCAGAAATTTTTCATGAAGCCAAACCTGAACTTGTTCTTTTTCTAGAACATTTGGATCTTGAGGTGGAACAATCATAAGTTGTTACCTTACCTGAAGAAGATCGACCGGTAGATCCGCAGAGATCCGTAACTATTGAGGCCTCCTCTTTGCCTCAGTAATGACCAGAAATCTATTACGGACCAGACGGTGAAATTCTTCCACCTGGTTTGCTTTCAATAGAAGAGGAACCTAAGGTAGAATCACCCAGAACTCCATTCCATTTTGGAAATAGACTTTATCTGTATCCTCATACTCCTCATTTTATTGCTCCTTTTGATCTTGATTACTCTTAGACACCCATTGATTCGTTAGGAAACTTATTTGGACATTTTATTATGGAAGAGTCAACATCCCAGACTGTACCATCTGTTACGACTACGGCAGAATCTCCTATCAAAACCTTGTCGATGTTTACTACGACACCTGAAACACACTTGTATGGTGTTCTGTCCATCCCATCGGGTTACCAATATTTATTTGAAATCCACTCAGGTGTCGCTTCTAGCCCTTGGTCTTCACCAATGTCCTCTACTGGAATTTTATCTGGTTCCTCATTTACGAGTACCGAACAACTAGACCCATCAAGTTCACATCAAGCTGGTTCATCTGGTTACCATCCTATGTATTCGCTTAACACTGGACTACCCCCATACGGAGAACAATATGCATATTCTCCTTATCCTCCATATTCTAGGGGGAAACCATATGTCGGTATGCAATCTGTCTCATTCATACCTACAACACCTATTGTTACAACTATGTCGCAGTCACAAGCTCAAATTGTTGTATCTCAAACTGTGCAAGTTGGCCCTTTAACTTCAGACCCCCAAGTTTCAGGTATACAGATCCAGCCTTCTAAGGCAATTTTACAACAACCACTTATGTCTGGAGTCCAACAACTTTAGGCTAGTTTACCTTTTAGTGGAATGACTCAGACTTACACTGGTTTAGTGTATTCACAACCTGGTCAACCTTACATTGGTGGGCAACAATAACTGTTAAATCAACAACCGTTGTACCAACAACAACAATAGTTGATTCAATAGCCTTGGCAGCCCCAATATCAACAACAACAATTCCAGCAATACCAACCTCAACATGGACTTGGATAACAAGCTCATGCTAGGTTTGGTTAAAAACAAGTTTATCCAGGCCTTGGTCAACAAGCCTATGCTAGGTTTGGACAACAGCAAATTTACCCTAGTGCACAACAACAACAACCTTACACCGGATTTGCTCAACAAACTTACCCATATCAAGGTTACTAGCAATAGATGCCTTATGCTGGTATGTAAAGGCCCATTGCCGAGGCAATTCCATCTTACCCTGGATATGCTCGACCTGAGCTCAATAGAAAGCTGTCTTTCGTTGTGACACTTGAGTTACCATATCTAAATCAGCTCACCAATGACCCATTACTTTATGCACCTTGGTGGTCGATGATTCCTTATAAGTTACATTCTGATATTCTTAAATTCAATGGAAACCCTGGAGAGACCCGTCCAACCATGTCATGAATTTTCATTTATGGTGTTCGTCAAACTCCTTGAATGATGATTCTGTTAGACTTCATCTTTTCCATATAACGCTTGCTGGTCTTGCTGGGAAGTGGTACATCGAGTTACCATGAGCTTCTTTTGATATCTTCACTACCTTAGCTACCATGTCTTTAACCCACTACCAGTTACCCATATGATATGGGACTGGAACAGAACTATTAACCAACTTTAAACAGACTACTGCTACTCATATCTCTGATCATATTCATGAGTGGCATTGTCATCATCGAATGGTTAAAACTTATGTTCCTGATCAGCTTCTGGCTTAGTGGTTTATAAAATCCTTGCTGCCATCTATCACTGAGGATGTGGCGAAAGGTGGAGTTGTCACAAAAGAGCAAGTAATTTCTCGTGCCCAATATTTGGACTTAATTTATACATAGTCTGGCATTCTCTATGACAAGATCCTGAATGCACCCCAACCAGCTTTCATTGTTCCTCCTCCACCATCGAGTAAGGACTCTCATGCCGGCGACGGTGTGATTGGTTCTTCGAGCACACAAATGGTAGGTAGACCATCTGGTCAAACACTTGCCATTTCCAATCAAACTACAAATGCACCTGATAACACTCTTACTTCCAAAATCAATGTCGTGTCATCTGACAAGGGCGAGAATGAAAAGAAACCAAGAGGTAAGAAAAAGTGGAAAATAAAGAAGAAACAAAATAACTCCCCTTAAGAGAAGTCATCTGATTCCTCTTCTTTGTTTAGGAAACCTCGTTACCCGTTTTTGATCTGTAATGATGAGCATTTTACGTGAGATTGTCCTCACCGCTCTGAAGTCTCAAAGCTTCTGAATACTTCTAATACATCCATAGTATTGACTAATCCTTTTCCAAAACCGGAGACAAATATGGTTGCTACAGACCAAGCTTCCACTTCCCAAGCGCTTATGCTATCCACCTCTAAGCCGAAAGATGATTTTTTGGTGTCCACATGAATTAAAGATTATGGAAATAAACCATCGTCGTCAAATAACCAGGTTGATCGACCCAACCCTTTGACTTCGGCTTCGTATGATACTATTCCACCACCTATTGCACCAGAGTTAATAATAAAACGGCCTAAGGGAGTTATACACATATCGACATTTAACCCTCGAGCTCAAGCTGCACAAAATTATAATATAGTAGGAGATTTGGCTCAGTCACCTTCTGCTATGTCTACGCTCGAGGTACTTCAGAACTTTCCCTCCCAAAAGTAGGCTTTGTTGTTAGCAATTGGTGGAATCAATCCAACTGATTCCAATCTTGTGGTTTTCAACCATGTAGGTTATACGCCACAGTTACCAGCACAATTAGCATTTATGATTCAAGTAAATGCCTTGAATAAACTTTTTCATCAAACCATTATTGATGAGGGGGAATCTACTTGTATAATGTCTATGAGTTGCTGGAAAACACTTGGCTCACCGCCATTGTCACGATCACCAACAATGTTAAAAGCTTTTGACGATCGCACATATACACCTTGTGGAATATTGAGTAATCTGCAAATCGAACTAGGAGGCAAAACGATAACAGTTGAAGTTGAGTTAGTTGACGGACCCCTTGACTACAACATTTTACTAGGAAGACCGTGGGTTTACGCCATGGCTTTTGTGGTTTCAACATACTTTCGTATGATTTCATTCCCTCATAAAGGTGGAATCACAATTTTTGACCAACTCGCCTTCTTCGCCTCTAGTTCATAGGTTACTGGAAGCATTCCGTTGGTACACGGACCCCTGCTATCTCTCCAAAAAAATGGTGTAGGTCTCTTTAAAGACTCTTCCCTAATGGGTACCTTTTCACTACCACCACCATCAAATTTGGTGGAAGTGGCAAAATTTTAGACTTTGAACATGATATCTTCCACTTCATCTGACTTAAGGAAGATTACCAATAGTTTTGAAGTTGATAGCAGTAATGAAATCATGTCGCTAAGCCCTATTGAGCTAGCATAGCAATCAATATTTCTAGCTTGTGCGGCAAACCCAAATCCATTTTCATCAATTGTATGCATAGATCGTTCATTAGAATTTGGTACTTCTTCTCATCCTTTTTCACGTATATTTTCTACTGGTGAAGGAATCGTCCAATCAATGATGATGGAGGGCGAACCATGGGAGGATTATCATCATCATTCCCATCTTCCAGATCACATCGAATATTATTCAAACAAATTTAATCACCCTTCAGTTGTCGATTTCCTTTTGAATTCTATTTTCATAGATACAGTAGATTCCGAGTGAAACCTGTCAAATATTGAAGAAACTATTTCTATCAATATTTCGACCAAACCTAACATTGTAGAAAACATTCATGTTGGCAAATCTTGTTCTCCATCAGAACTTGATATTTATCATGCTCTCTTTCGTGAATTTCGAGATATATTTGCATGGTCATACGAGGAGATGCCAGGAATTGACTCTAGTATAGTTGAACATGAAATCAAAATGTATCCTGATGTCAAACCAATGCGACAGTGCCTCCGTCATGTTCATCCGAAGAAGGTTGTTGCTATTAAAATAGATGTTGAAAAACTTTTGCATGCTGGTTTCATTTACCCTGTTCCTCTTACTGATTGGGTTTCAAATATTGTTCTTGTCATGAAGAAACAAGGGACAATACGAGTGTGCATCGATTATAGGGATGTTAATCAAGCTTGTCCAAAAGACAATTATCCTACTCCCTTTATCGACCAGATTATTGATGAATGTGTTGGATGCGAAATATTCTCGTTTATGGATGGTTTTTCCATCTATAATAATATCAATATCTGCCCAGAGGACCAATCTAAAACTGCTTTTATTTGTCCATGGGATACATTCGCTTACAGGAAACTCCTTTTTGATTTGAAGAACGTAGGGGAAACATTTCAGAGGGTAATGAACTATGCCTTCCATGACATCAAACATCTTTTTCAACCATATCTTAATGATTTACCTGCTCATTCACGAAAGCAGTCTGATCACCCGCAACATTTGAGAGCTATATTTTTACGGCGCCGACACTACAAAATACGCCTCAATCCACACAAATTTGTGTTTTGTGTTGGTTCTGGTTGTTTGCTCGGATTCGTAGTGTCTAAGGAGGGAATTCGACTAGATCCACTTAACGTTCAGGCAATCCTTGATTTGCCTTCACCTTCCAATCTACTACAGTTACAGAGACTCCAAGAGAAGGCTAACTTTCTGAGGAGGTTCATTCCCAATTATCTTTAAATGGCCAAAGGATTTACTCGTTTATTGAAAAAGGGGATACCCTTCCATTGGGATTAGGTTTCACAAGCTTCCTTTGATGCTCTTAAAGATACCTTCATTAGAGCCTCATTAATGTATTCCCCGAATTATCAAAACGACTACTTCATGTATCTCGCCACTGCAGATACAACCATTGGAATGGTTTTAGTCCAAGAAGAATATGGTATTGAACATCCGATATATTATTTGAGCAATAATCTCAATGATACAGAAGTTAAATACTCTTATGTCGAAAAGTTAGCTCTGGCTATTGTTCAAGCTGTACAGAGATTTCACCACTATATCCTGCTCCGATATACCATTGTCATTTTGGATTGCAACCCTATGACATATATTTTGTCACGTCAATTGCTGGGGGGCAAAGACTCAAAATGGATCATCATTTTGCAGAAGTCTGATTTGGAATTCATTAAATCCAAATCAAAGAAATCTCTAGTCTTCGTTGAGCTTCTTTGTGACCTTCCCTTGAATATCATTTATTCAACATCAGAACCATCAATTCTGGATTAGTCTTTGTTCCTGATATCGTCATCTGACGCATGGTATGGAGATATAATGATTTATCTCTAGACCCAAAATTTCTTGCCAAATACCTCTCGCTCGCAACAGCAACATATATGATACCAAGTCAAATATTATCTGATCATTGGCGACACTCTTTACCGTCATGGTATCGGTATGATATTACGAAGATGCCTCCCTCATGAGGAAGCCAAGAAAGTTTTGAATGATTCCCATTCAGGTGCTTGTGGTGGACACTTATCTGGTTATGCTACCGCATAGAGAATTCTCCGTGCTAGTTACCTCTGGCCTAGTATATTCAAATATTTCATAATTTCCGTCAGAAGCTGTCACACATGCCAGATCTATGACCGTAAAGCTAGATTACCACCTGCACCATTGCATCCTATCGTCGATGTTGGACCTGTTAGCTTTGCTATGAAAAAGCTTCAAAAATGGATTCAAACACTCTCAAAGGCTGCAATTACACTTATAAATATGCCAAAGGATCCATGGTTGTTGTTCAAATTCTCAAATTATGGCTAAAAGTCTTCCACCGATCGAAAAAATTGCAAGGGGAAAGCCCTTTGGAGGGCAGAAATACACTATCGGGAGGTGGAAATACCCCAAAAAACCATGTAAAAATCAAAAGCGCAGGCTTAAGGATCCGCATCAATCTCAGCCGTTGGATCTGGCCGATCAACGGTCCAGATCGCGTCGGCATATCGCAAGTCGGGGGAGGCAGCGGCAGCGACATGATACATCGCCGATGAGCGATCGCCGATATCGCATCGGCGTATCGCTATCGGCATTTACAATGGAGCATGGGCCTTTTATGTTTGCGACCCGATGGGCCGGACCCGACGGCGGTATTAATCCTTTTTGATAGATTTTCGGGTCCGCAGCAATACCGCATCGGCATTATCAAAGAAATCAGGGCTTTTATGTTTGCGATGAGCGATCGCCGATATCGCTATCGGCGATAACAAAGGGGCGGGCTTTAACATGAGTTATGTTGCGACCCGATGGGCCAGACCCGATGGGACTATAAATGGTTTTTATTAAAATTTCAAGTCCGCGCTAAGCCATTTTCATTGGTTTTGGGCGCATTTTCTATGTATTATGAAATATAAAGAAATGCAAAGGATGCCTGGCGGGTGCGATTGCGATGGGTTTTCGGATCCGAAAGGGTTCTAAAACATAATATATATATATATATATATATATATATATATGATTCAAGTCCGCCAAAAGCAAATTTCCCGTGTTTTGCAGCAGTTTTATGTGTTTTCAAATATAAAGAAAACCGCCAACCTTATCGGACCGCTTTTGCCCAGCAAGTGGTTTTCGTACAAACGAGCCCGATGCAATAGAACTATGCCACGCGTCCTCTGTACATTTCCAAAACAGTCGTTCTATCGGGACGTAAAGGACAGTCAGGAAAGGGCTTCCGATATTCACCTCAACCGTTCGATTTCTTGAGGGCAGATCAATGGTTGACGGACACCTTTTAAAGCCAAAGTTGAAACAGTGATGGGCGGGAATGAATAATGTAGCAGTGTTTCACTGTTTTAAAGCCAAACAATCATGATTGAGCCGTTTTAATGATTCAGCAGCTGCCATTAATCAAAAGTATGGCCGAGGAGGAAGCAGGACACCGTTTATCAGATCAGTGCATTCAATGGTTATGGCTCCTTTGGTATTTCATGCCACCTGCTCAAAGGAGGACTGCAGAGCAACAGAGGGGTCAAATCCATTTACAACACAGCTAGATTTGTACCAGAGGCCCACTCCTGAATGTAATTGTGGTTGGTGGCCATTTATGGGCTCCTCCATGCATAGATAACAGGGAGATTTTGTAATGAGACACCATATATACTGAAAAAAAAAAAAAAAAAAAAAAAAAAAAAAACCGATTTAGGGGGATTGATGAGTGTTTGATGAATGATAGTTTTGTTGTTGCCTTTAACTTCTGGAGACTGTAAATACTATGAGACCTGTAGCTTCTGGTCTTGATTTTCAACTAATACAAGCTTCTTTTGTTGTCACCTGCTCACTTTCCACTTCTCTTTCTTGTTCTAGGCTGTGCCTGCTGGCATTTATTTGATGTGCTGCGAATGTTTAATATCAGAGGGGTTGTCATCCCGCCTCTGTATTATAATTTAGTGGTTCATTAGAATTGCTTGCAGATTGTTGTTGTTTAAAATCAGTGAGCTGTCATCCTGTCTGTGTATTAAACAATAGTTCTACAGATCTTCTAACTGGTTGCAGCTGGCCATCACACCGTCCTGTGTATCTGCTGGTGTAATTAGTCTTCTCCATCATCACCTTTACCTTAAACTGTGAGTAGTTGGTAGTTGAAAGCCTTGTAGTTTGGGGGTCTTCACCCATGTCTAGGGTAAATCATAGTAGGAGTGGTTATCTGGCTTAAAGGTGTTGCACATCTTCCATTTATCCATCATTTTATCCAACAAAACTGTTGAATTTTTAATGTTCCTGAGCATCACAGATTTACAACCTAGGTGAGTTTCTTGGGGTGATAACAGGACCATTCGCCAAATGGGGCATTGACTTCATGACATGTAACCCACCTCAGTCGGGGGGCATGGGTACATTATAGTCGCCTTTGACTATTTTACCAAATGGGCCGAGGGGATGCCAACATTAAACAATAGTGGCGAAACAGTTGCTCTTTTCTTTTTCAACCACGTGGTTTCCTAGTTTGGTGTACCATAGGCTATAGTTACAGATCATGGGTCACATTTTCTTAATCACACGATGGCTAAGTTGACTACTAAGTTAGGCCTTTCACATGATAGTTCTACCTCTTATTATCCGCAAGCGAATGGACAAGTTGAGGCCATCAAAAAAGTCCTGAAGTGAATGCTTCAAAGAATGATAGGGGTTCATAAATGAAACTGACATTTAATCATGTACTCTGCCTTGTGGGCATATCGAACCTCGGTGAGAAATGCAACTGAATTCACACCCTTCCAATTGGTGTATGGTCTGGAGGCAATCTTGCTAATAGAATGCGAAATTTCATCTCTCAAATTTGCGATTGATCTGTTACCCGACACTTCTGAAGAAGAAGTGTGTTTCTTGGAACTTACCCATCTGGATGAAACCCATCGTGAAGCCACATTGGCTAACGAAGTGCATAAGAAATGAATCAAGGCGCAATATGACAGAAATGTCAAGCCTCGCCTTTTCTCAGAAGGAGACCTGGTCTTGCTTTACGATCAGGAAGCTGATAAACTAGGAGCAGGAAAATTTGAACCACTTTGGATGGGTCCTTATATTGTCAAGTGTGTTTTGGCAAAAGGTGCCTACGAGTTGGTGGATTATGATGGAATTCCATTATCACAGCCCCGAAATGGGTTGTATCTCAAACATTACTATGCTTAATTGAGTGTAATAAGATCACTGTATGTACGCTTTAATTGCATGTGTGTTTTTCAGTGTGTCTTTTAGAGTTTTTATGTGGTTAAGTAATCCACTTTGCATTGGTTTCAGATGTCAGAACTTTTGGAACCATTTGTTGGTTACGCCGATGGTGCTAGTCGTAGTACGCAGAACCTATCTTCTGCAACATGGGCCATTTTTTCTCCAAGTGGCAACTTAGTGAGTTTTCAAGGGATTTGTATCGGTCGATCAAAGAACAATATCGTTTAGTATAGCATGTTGATAGAACTTCTCTCTGATTCCATTTAACTCGGCATCTTTCGAATCATCATTAGGCTAGATTCACAACTCGTTGTACTACAACTAAAAAACATTTATACTATTTGAAATCCAACAATTCTTCGTATGTTCCTTAGAGTTCTTCTTTTGGAAAGACATTTTGAGTACATTCAATATCAACATATTTCCATAAACTTTAACACATTAACCGACTCATTAGCAAACTATGTGTTAAACAAACATTTGTGACACATGTAAAATTAAATTTTCAATTCACATCATTAGTTAAATAGGATTGCACATAACCATATATATAAAAACTCTGAAAGTAAAAATATATAGATGTTTTAAAAATTTTTACAAAATTTGTGTCCAAGACATGTTTGGTCATCTGACCTAAAAACTCAAAATGCATGCAAAAAAATTCCTAAGTAGACCTAGTGATGCTCATGATAACAGGTCACAGCCTGAGATATCATGTGCAAGAACTGTATCCAACGGCCTGGAACACCAATAGTATGGCGCTACAGACTCATAGGTAGCTCCTTGATCCAGACATTTGGAATACTAAGGGTTAATCCCTCCACATGATCTTGCAACTCTGCCAGTGTCTCGGCCAAATCCAAATCCTGGAGAACCGCTCTCCCAATGTTTCTCCGCACTGGCCCACTTGCCTCTTGTTGGTGCCTCATAGGTCAAACAATACCCACATTTGCATGCATGAGAATAATTTTAGTTTAGCCTTGGAACATAAAAACACAAAAAACATGTAGAAACTTAAAAATCAAAAAAAAAAATGGTCAAAAACAATTTACCTATAGCACCTCATTGAGCGCCCACTGGTAGACTCAACTCTGGATCTCCATGAAAATCCATCCCTGAATATGGATGCTCCTCGATGACAATGTGTTGTCGATCGAGCCAACTGAATAATGCAGTGGTAAATGTAATTGATGACTGACCAGCATGTCTAGCCATCAATTCGACCCATCGTTGCATCTGTGGATCTCTAGGACCAGCTACACCTAGTGTTACATGTTGGGGTTGCATCAATGGAATTATTTCTAAGGTAAAAGAAATCAAGAGCAATCCATAGCTAAAGTTCTTTGTCTTACCACTCTTTACCTTTGTCAGTTGTTCTTTCAGTGAAGAAAGTACTGCCTCACACCAGTTGAATAAAGTTGGCTCAAGACACTCAAGTGCATACTGAACATATGATCTATTCGCCAGATGAAGTGTCACACTGCCTGCCAAATTTGCGATGGTGAAAAGGATTGTTCTCAAAGGAAAATCATGGATATATTTGATGATTATCTTTCCATCCTTGCTAGGTTGTGTACCTAGCCGACAGAATTGTCGAACATAGTCCCTCACTGACTCCCCTCCACGGGAAGCACCTGAAAGAGATATGGGGGCACCACGTCTCGACAACCCTATAAGAAATTAAACATCATCAATCAAAATAGGGACAACTTTGTCTCTTATGTGAAAAGCCTGGTCTGCTGAATCCCATGCATGAACTAGGAACTGCAATAGTTCTGACTGTTGCCTCATTCCGGACAACTTGAATTATTCGAGCAACCCATAGTTTTTGAGGGCCTCAACTGTACCTGAATCATTTAGGACAACCATGTCTTGTTCTTCATGCTCTCTTTCTTGCCAAGTAATAGACATTCTGATTTGATGAAAGCCTGAAATCAAACCATAAGCTTAGTTAGGATCCTTTCCATATAAAAACTAAAAAAAGATTGGGTCTTTTTGGTGAATTAAGTTTGGGAAACTCACCTAGCATAGCCCAGGCAAGGAGACACTATGCTACAGTGCATAATCCCTTCAATTTGGGTGCTCTCCAGTACATTTTTTGACATGCAAGCCTGCGCTGGTCCCAAGGTGAAAAATTCAAACCCCAGGGGCCCTAAAAACCCTAAAAACTTGCATGAAATAGTAAAAGAATGGTATGAAAAGAAAGAGGAGGGCTAGATCTCCTACCTGGTCTAGACGGCACGAGAAATGATCTACAGAATCTCTCGTAATCAATTGATGAAGATCGAGGTAAAAAACAGGGTCAGAGCACAAACTGAATGGTAAATATCAAATGTTGAAAATAACATGGTAAATTATCGTTTTATGTTTATTTCATGATCATTAAAAGAGTAAACTTTAGTATTTACCTATTTTTACCAATGAAACATGTATGTTTAATCAATTTGGTCTTTCTTTGAACAGATTTGCAGCTGACTTATAGAATTTGACGTGCACGATTGTGAATTGTATTTTGACCATAGAGCATACTTTATCTCTTTTTCGAGCTCTGTTAAACATCGAAAAGGGAACCCCCTTGGAGTCCTCTTTAAGCTCTTTTCATACTCTCAAAATATGAAAAGATTTTCAAGTGCTTGTCCTTTTCAACTCGTTAATGGATTGGAAATGAAATATACTTAGTATAAGTTTAACCCTTTTTCGGGCTGAGATAGATTATTTACGAAAAAGGAATACGTTGACCAAACATGGTCAATAGGTTCTCTCTTGTATTGTTTTACACTTTTTTGGACTTGAGAGACAAATCTACGAAAAAGAACTTGTGGAGTTTCTTTTTGTCCCTTTTAAAACTCTCTAAACATGAAAAGGACCAAGTTATCATTGTTGTTAGACTCGTTTAAACATCAAATAGCGACAAACTTGTCCATCATGACAAGACCGAGTTTCACCTTCGCTAGACTCATTAAAACATCACATAGTGATGGATTCACCCGAAGGGTGGAATTATACAACAAGCATATGTTATCCTCCTCAAGCTTGATAAAAAATAAAGAGGTATTGGTCAGCAATGACTGGGGAAAATGGGAAAAGGGTAAACCACTTTATGGCAGCAGGTCTCTCTCAAACATGACACTTTCACTTCATCATTGTGACTATATGGGTTGGGTTATCTGCTTGATGGCCATCATACCTTGGTCTATCATACCATCCATTACTTTTTTTTTTAGTCAATGATGCCAATTCATTTAGTGTCGCCAACATGTTTAAGAGAAGTCACTCAGTTAAAATTCATCCTTTGCAATACTCATAAACCTTCATTTTCATGACCGCCATTCTTGAACCTTGTGCCGTTAATCAAATTTCATCTCCAAAATAATTATACTCGTTTCGTGTCATTGATGTGGGATACATCAACGCCCTCCTGTGACAAGTCGCTTCTCGTCGAGATCAACACATTATCTAAGAGGTTGACTTAGAAACACCCTTCCAGTACCTTGAGGCTTGCATACATCATTGGCCTTCGACCGAAAGACTTTGTATGGTGTTCGACATCAAAACATCCATTCACACCATGTAGAATGTACTACAGTACCTTGAGGATCATTATCATTATCAGTGATTTCTCTCACGTCCATTAATGACTTACATCATTGGCTAGTAATCAGATGGTGTCTTCCCATGTTCGACTTCAGATCACATATTCGCATAGTTAGACTCGTACTTGAGGGAAAGATTGAACGAGATAGAAGACCCCGAATCTAGTTTCATCCATTCGGGCTGCGATTTCAGGAAATGTACCAAATCATCTGTACAATGGCTTTACATCGATAGTCATTCCGATCATGGGTCTATATATGTAGACGATTGTCTATGTACTTGTAATGAAAGTTTATATGTTGAGCATGGGTATGCCTTCCCTCAGTGATTCATGAGAAAAAATCAAAATATCATGATATTATGTATTGTAATCGATGCAGGTCACTAGCCACTTCGGAACCTCCTCTTTACATTGTAAAGCATCTCACTCGGCCTTATTATTTTCGACTTCATGCTTTAGGGGGAAGTTGTTATAGATTCATTTAGGCACATCACTCCCATCATCCAGATCAGTACCATTAGGGCTCATCAAACCCTAATTCAATTGCTACATGCCCTAGACAATTCACCTCTTTGAATGCCTCCTTCCCTGAGAGTTCTTTAGCCTAAAACCCTCCAAAATTGCCTCCTTAAGGAACCAGTGCAGCCTTGGACACGGGTAAGTGTGCTTCAGTGTAGGTAGGCCCATTTTAAGGTGTTATGTGGAGCACCTAGGGCCAATTTGACCTGCGCTAGGTGATATTGAGCGAAATTCACATAGGGTTCTAGGAATATTCTTATCTTCTGGAGCCATCTAGAAGATTCCCACACTTATCATCTCCTATGAGCTCGAAAATGGATGAGGAATGAGTTAAGTTACCTCCTATCCTCTCATCCCTTCCTCCATGGAAACTAACTCTAAGTTTGGAAGGCCATTCAATACCCTCATTTATGACAAAACTTCCTCCTTTGGCCTATAAATTGAGCACTCATCTAAGTGATCAGGGGCTGGACTTTGAGAATTTGTAAGGAGATACTATTGGAGTGAGAATTGAGTTTGTAAGTGAGTAGTGTTATGCTACTGGAGTGTTGTGCTATTGATGTGATGTTGGTTGGAACCCAAGCTGGAAGAGTGACAATGGATCGGACTTCATGGTTGTAATTCTTCCTTCTATTCAATAAAGCAGTTTACACCCTTTTTCCATATGCTTATCTTGATATATGATGTTTATATGTGTGAATGTATCTAATTCCATTTACTTGTATTCAATAGATCTTTTTCTTTGATTGGTTCTATGTCTTTTGTTTATGCTTGCAAGTACTTTTGGAGCGAGTTAAGCTTGGAAAGGAGCGACGGGAGTCAAACAAAGGAGACAAAAGGAAAGTGAAAGAATAAGTAGGTCTTATGATCCCTTTGTCTTATTTACTGTTTATATAAAAAGGATAAGCGCTTTAAATTTGTTGTTCTAGGTATAGCTACCTACCTACGGAATTACTATTTATCCGTAGATACCAAATTCCTCATAACAGGGAGGGAAGTACAAAATGACATAAAGCCAATGATGAATCCTATGAAGTTACCTTTACTCGATCAAACAAATCTGAATCAATGTATTTCAACTACCCCAAATGATTTTTCGAACGAATTGGGCCAGACTCTCCAAATTATGACTGCTCCTTTACAGTATTAATTTCGGTTTCATCGAATTTGCTTCATTAATAGGTTTGTGATTCGACTCTAATCGTTACAGTCTAGTACCAATATTTTGTCCTAACGAGCTGACCTCATTATAATAGCGGGGACTATGACCATGAAAAAGGATCCTTCTGTAGTGAGATTTATTTTACGAACAAATTCTAGAACCAAAATATGTAGTTTCCCTGTGAGCATGTATTATCACGAAGAAATGTTTGGTACATATTCTTATAGTATCATTCCCAAAGTACATATGTTAATTCCTATGGATGTCTATTCGCCAGATTTCCCACCTGAACTAGAGGCTATTATAAATTCTATAACCAAACTTCATGAAAGAAAACATAGTTTGATGGATATATGAGGCATGAAATCCAACAAGGAAAGAAGAAAATATTTCACTATAAATCATAGGGATCATCATATTGGATCCAGTATTCATACTAGAAACTATGATCAAAAGTTATTACATCAATCTTATGAACCTCAATTCGAATCTACTTTTGAGATACCCTCTGCAATGTTTGGATTTACTTCAACTCTGCAATTATATATCTAGCATTGGGATAATATATCCAGTTTCGATTTGGATAAAATATGATGAATATATTCTAACTAGTATTCTTAGTCCCACCGCCAAATCTTGTCTTTTGAGTTCTCGATCCTAATTTTTTATATGTACAGAGTATCAGGATTCAATTGGAATGGATAGGGAGGGACAATATGAGCAAAGAAGAGGGAGAGAACAGATTTATTCATCTATCTATTTTGATCGGGGTGTCTCCCTATGTACATATACATCTAAATATAATATATCTAGATAGATGGAGATCTAGATAGAATAAATTTAGATAGATGGATATTGACATCTTGCCATGAACCAGATTTGAACTAGTGGCATAAGGATTTCCAGTCCTCTACTCTACCAACTAATCTATTTCGGATCTTCCCTGTGGATCATCCTAGTACACGGTTTTAACTTGTGTCAATTAAAAATAAGGAAAAATATATTTTTCTAGTTTTTAGAATGATCTTTATTATTTTCGATCTGGAAGTCACAAAAAATGGACTGCAAATAAATAATTTCAAAAAGATATCATCTATGTAGATCATATATCACAAAATAAATTGATCATATGATCAACTTATTAACAAATCAACTCAAATTGTCATAAGATGGATGAAAAGATTAATGCTCTAATTTCTTCTCTTTGTGAAAAAAAAAATAGCGAGGTAAAAGAATAGATAAATTAGAAAGGATTCAAACCAATGGAATTGGAGAAGATAGATCAGTCCTTTCTAGAATGAACTTGGGTGGGGATAGAGGAACTTGAACCCTCATGGTCTATAAAGCCAACAGATTTTCCTCCTACTGCAATTTGCATTGTTGTTGACATTGACATGTAGAATTGGACTCTCTTTTTTTATCTTCATCTAGCCATTTATTCCAAAAACTAATTCAATTCTCCATCTAGAATAGATAAGTTCATAATTGGATTACTTATATTAACCTTATCATATATTTCCTCTAAATAATTAAATATATATTTTTTTATCTAACCCCCTTCCTCCTCTCTTTGATTCCCTATCTTTCGGATTTTTAAATAATTTGTTAGTAATATTATTATTAATATGGATATATAATAGATAAATGTAACTATTAATCAAATAATAATATTCTTATAGTTATAATTTAACAAAAAATATATAAATTAAAATTAAATATATTTAAATATCATATTACATCTTATTAACCATTCTTCCCACACACACACACACACACACACACACACACACACACACACATATATATATATATATAACCCTCTTCGTCTTTTTAAACAATTTAACTAATAACTAAATATTAATTATATATACTAAACTATTAACCAAATATTAACAAATGTTATATATTTAAAAATTAATTAAATTAGTAATTAAATATATGTTTATATCCTTAAATTTATTCTATATATATATATATATAGTCTATTTTCAATTAATTAAAAAACTAAATTATTGAGCTATTAATATAATATTTTCTAAATAAATAAATACATTAATTTATTTTACTTTTTGACTATATTCTCAATTTTAATTTAACCTCGTTAAATATTTTTACCAAGTTCTTTTATTATAAAAATATTTTCGCATCTTTTGTGATCGTTCATCCTCTTCTTTTAATATATTTTTATCCTTGTGATTGTTATCCCAGTCTTCATCCTCTCATTATTTATTGTTTTGATTAGATCTCATGCTTACCATTTGTTTGCTTTCGAGTCCCTGATGATGGGTGGAGTGTCCACCCGAAATGTCAAATGGGGTAAATATCCACACAGTTTTCTATGGAAGATTCGACAATCTCCACTCTCAAATTGTTCTAAACTTATCATTCGAGGACATACTAAGTGGGAGTTAATTTTGTTAGCATCCCCTTCAGTCACAAACCTACTAACTAACTCTATGGTAGGGACTTCATTTTGGTTGTGATAATTACCTGTGAGTTGAGTGCACTAGAGAGGTAACTGATATCTCCCTACTCCTAATGCAAGGATTGACCCCTAGTTATATAAGATCCGACACAAGTGTGCCATGTCCACTATGCCATGTATAATTTAACCATGTGCACCTAAATAAAAATATACATGTCTAAATTAGCTCATCTTAGTGAACTGAAATATTACAAAAACTTCTACCACACTATGCTTTGATAAACATAACACCATTAATTTTTGTATAAGTGCTTAAATCATAGGAAAATTATTTATTCAAGTCTAGAAAGTTGTCATGTTGCACTAAAGTCTACAACCCAATAACATTTCTCTCCTACCTTCTAGATATTGGGGGTAGGGAGAAATTAGCCACAAAACTTGTTGACCCATTCCCCAGGGGACTTCACATAAGCACCTATAGGAAACTTTTCCAATACATTTGCATATGGGATAGGGTCCATAAAACTTAGATATGAACTTGTAGTATCTCTTCTCCTTCAGAAATGTTTGCTTATAGGCTCATAAACGAAGGAACACATGATCCCCTTATTCATGGCACTTGAATTGATGTTAATTGCGAAGCTTGTTGAGCCAACACACTTTCATGTGTATGTCATAGATATTGTAAGATTATTCTTTATATGTTTGCGGTATATGTTTTGCTCACATGTACTAAGGAAATTGAACTATTTCGGTGGCTTTGGTACTTATTTTGTTGAAGGTGTGTTGTATTTGGTTTTATGAACTTGGTTGTCTTGTGAACTATTTTGCACACTAAATTGTGATCCTCTTATTATCTTGTGTGTCTCTTTTATCATGGTACTATTATTTTTCTTCTAGAGGTTCAATTTCTCTCTCCCTGTCATGAAATTACCTTATATGCATCACAATTGTTTGCCTCACAATGTCAACTTACTTGCTTGTTTCCAAGAATGTCTGTATAAGCTCTTATTTTAATAATGGCATCCAAGGAAAATCCCTAAGGACAATGGAAACTGGTTGTGTTTCCATTTGGGGCTCGTACTCCAAATGGTGTGAGGTCTATTTGGGACTTCACATCGGGGAGACCCCCTTGGTTGACGAATTTCTAGCATTGTCAACACTTCCCTAAGAGTTGTGACTTCCTTCTGAATTAACTCATTAAGTTGATTATTGATATGTCCTAAAATATGGCTATAATAATTTATGCTCATTACATTTATTCCCTAGGAAATAATTGTCAACACAATTATAGCAAAGACATTCAACATTATGTCATTTTTTCCCATTCCAACTTTTGTACCATGAGCGGTGGAGTGATATTTTAATGTGACACAAATTTTTGGTATGGTCATCAAACAAATTTGAGTGTTTGGATTTGGAAATTATCACAAACTACATATGGAAAGAAATCAGAGAGGCCCCCACTAAAGTAGTTGGGTGATTAATCTCAACATGGACTTTTATGTCCTTCATGAGACCACTAACAAAATATTGCTTAAAAATTAATCAATCAATTTTTTTTCTCATTACGAAGTCTGCTAAAGAAACAATATATTCTTCCACTATACCTATTTGATGCAATTTTGTAAGAAATCCCACAAAATTAGTACCATTTTCATGTTAGGTAAACTCAACTCGAGGAAAGAATCAAAGTTAAATGAGTCAATAGTAGTGGTTTTGGGACAATGGTTTTTTGGTTTCCCATGGTTATGTGCCCATAGAATTCATGTAATAGATCCTTTAAAATGTTGGGAGGAATTCTGTTGTAATGGGCCAATGGAGGTGAGTAGTGAAGGCTCGCTTGGTCGGGTTTTCGGGTTTTGGCTAAGGTATCTAATGGAATTCTATTAATTGGTTTTTTTCCCCGAACTTGGGGTTTTCATAGAGTAAACTTGATGTTAACTTTTTGCATGGTTTTTGTTTTTTTGCTAGTTGAATGTTCCTCTTGGTAAATATTTTATGTCTCGTAGTAATATTTAGCAAGTGATATCAAATCATAGGTCATGAGTTCGATACACACCCAGCTCATGTTGGGGAGGATATTTTCAAGTATTTATAAACCAACACTCCCTATGTGTCTCACAACATGGAATAATCGCCTCTTGCTGATCCTTATATATGGCTATGCGATTATTAACTAAAACCTGCAAAATTTTGTCTAACAGAAATCATGATTCCCAACAAGTGGTATTAGATCCAATAGTTGGCTTTAGAGGGACACCTTTGTTGCTAATGGTTTATATGTCCTGAGGAATAAATCATCTTGTAGGTTTAGCATTACTAATTTAGTTTATCACAGAGTGGTATGATGTTGGGAGCCACGATTGTGAGCTATATAATGTTATGAACCATGGTGACAATGTTGTGCCAACAATATCTGGAGCTTTTTCAAGGAATTGAGCAAGCTCTGGGAGGATAATTATGTTTGAATATTAAACAAGACAAAGTCGTGACATATGATGCAGTGGTGCAAGTTTCCATCCTTAACGGCAAAGGAAACGAGAATTTTGCAGATAAATTGGATCCAAATAAAAATCCAAGATCTATGAGGTTATCAATGGTGCTATAATTTGGCTTGATCATAACCATTTGGCTGAAGATGATGAATTTGAACACGAGATGAAGAAGCTTAAGGAGAGGTGGATCTAGTTCAAGATTTTTTTCCTAGCATATGGAAGGTGATTAAAAAAACTTGATATAATGTTGATGAGGGGAGACAATATAAGAGGATGTTAGTGTACCCTTGGTAGAGGAATCATAGGAAGAGATAGTGTCATCTATAGGGATGATATTATATTTGTGACATAGGTTTTTAACTCACCTTAGTGCAAGAGGTGTCGTTGAGGCATTGGCTCAAAGGCATCGATGTACACCATTATATTTGTAATATCGTACATGGCATAGATCATGGCCTGAAAACACACATGGTGAGTGTAGTCCATTGTGAAAATCTAGATGTGTAAAAGGTTTTTGTGGTGATGCATATTCTTTGCTGGCACAGAAATAGAAAGAATCCTAGACTCCTAGAATATGGGGAAATTGTATGCAAGATCCATGGCATTCAATGGGATGGAGCTTGGATTTTTTGAGGTGCTACTTGTGGCCAAGGTGGAGAATGGGTCATTTCAATTATAACCTAAGGGATTCACTTGCCAATAGGACAACCATCAGGATGGATCTAGTGGCCACAGTGCTAAATAGGTTGTGCTTATCTCGGAGGTGTTTTCAGTGTTATTGAGCGAAGTCATGCAAGGGATTCTGGAATAAACTTATCATCAATGTTGTTGCTAGATGCCTACATAATGCACGAGGTAGGAATTTTCGTGAGGTTTTTCATGGTGTGTAGGTTCACATGAAAAATAACTTGCTATGTAGGGAAACAACTAGGGAATTAGTTGTGGTGTGTATGCCCATAGATAGAACCATGGGTGATGGTTGCTTACAAAGTGTTTAGCAGAATGATTCATTGAAATAATGGTTTCAATTGTTAGATACAGACATGGAATTCATCTTTGGAGAGGAGAACATGAGGTTAGAAATGTGTCAACGCAAGAGGATGGCAGCATATATATATATATATATATATAGAGATATATATATATATATATATATATATATATATATATATATATATATATATATATATATATATGTTTGTGAGTCAAGGTCTCATTACTAAAAGCACCTTGCCATTGGGAGAACATGAGTTCAATTCTTCTTGATGCCCTAAGGGTTAGGCTCGGATTAGTTTGGCTAGGGGGTGTGTTCCCTTCAGGTGGACCTACCCTTATATATATATATATATATATATATATATATATATATATATATATATATATATATATATATATATCAAGGTTTAAGGTGGTATTTTCAGGTAATATTGACTCAAGAAAAGTGTCAATGTTGATTGGGTCAACAATGGTGGTTTTGGACCCATGGCTTTTTTCGTTTCCCATGTCTTTGTGCCCATGGAATTCAATTAATGGAACCTTTAATAGGCTAGGAGGAACTCTATTGTAATGGGCCAAGGGAGGTGAGAAGTGAAGGCTTACTTGGTTAGCTTGTTTGGGTTTTTTCCAAGGGATCTAATGGAATTCCATTAGTTGGGTTTTTCCCCAAGTTTGGGTTTTGCTTGGGTAAACTTGGTATTAATGTTTACATGGCTTGTGATTTGTTACTAGTTTAATGTTCCTCTCGGTAACAAATTGTGTCTCTTGCACTATTTTTTAACATTTCAAAGTGATAAAAAGGGGATTTCAAAAACTTCTTCCATGAAATGAACCTTGAGGGTGCTTTCATATCTCATTTCTGCCACTACCAATGTTCCCTATCTAGATATAAAACTCCAATTTTGATTTTCAATAAATCATCTACATTAGAATGGAGGGAAATATATTATTCTGTCTATTCAATTTTTGTTGTCAAATTAGATCCATCAAACATATCTAGATCAACCTAAGTAATAAATGCGCTATCATATTATGGGAATTTTTAGCGAATGTGTTCTAGTTTATAGATCCTTAACTCACGGAAAATTCAAAATAATCTTGCTTCCCCTTGAGCATGTCAAGTTTATCAAAACAAAGTGATAGATGCTTGTTAACATTAGTCATGGTTCTAAAGTTGTTTCTAATTTGTAGCAACTATCTATGTGAGGAACTTGATTGCTAGCATTAGGTCATTCACTTTACTTCCCATAGTAAACATGTTCCTAGTGTGATTCACTTTACTATCAAGAAGTAGACTTGTAAGGTTAAACCATTACAATGAGAAAAGCACACATAAATTCTTCATTAAGTAGAAAAGGAAACAATGGCATTCACATATAACACTTAAAGGTTTATCTTAGAAACCCTTAATCAAGAAAACCAATGAAATGTTTAGAGTTGCACCTATAAATTTCATTATTTACAATACCATATATAGGATCCTATATCATTCAAAACCCTAATCCATTAACTCGAATTAGATTACAACCTTAATTCCTTAACTAGAATTAGAAAACCATGGATGAAAAATTGTGTGCCGAAAACTGTTAAAAATAGACACAAAAACAACCATTTGTTTTGGGGGGGATCCACCCATAAACCCATATGAATGGGGGGCCTAGTAGCCCCAAAGATGATCATCACGTACAGATCATGTGTGGGACTAGCCATGTAAAGAATATAACATATAGCCAACATTTGACCACTTGTTGTTTTCTTTGCATATAGGGGGTGCTAGTATTACATGATTAAAAATCCAATGCAACAATGCTCGTTGTTTTTATACACCAAAAAAACTTCTTAGTATGCACATACTTGTATTAATGAATATGAAACATTCCTCAAAGTTTCCACATTCACCACCAACACCTTCTTGTCTTCAACCATGTCTCTCACAAATTGATACTAAACAGCAATACATTTTGCCTTAGAATGATAAGGTAGGTTCTTTGTGAAAAATATTTCACTCTAATTTTTGCAACATAATCTTACATATTTTTGTGCAAACCTAATACCTGAACAAAATATTTGTAACCATATAGCTTCCTTACTTGCATGAGTTATGGCCCTCAGTATCGCATCAACAATGTTACAACTCCCAAGGGTCTCAACTTTAATTTTCAACCCGGGGTTCATACAAAATTAAGAGGGGGTAGAACCTTTGTGCAGTGTGTAATTATCCTTTTCCTTTGCTAACATTTATATGGGTGAAAACACTAAGATAATATGTAGTCACTCATAAACCATTCTAATTATTCTATGCTACAGGCCAAAATTCAGAATTACAAGAATTGAAAGGCAATCAATAAACCTATGTTAACTACAAGAAAAGGAGGAAAGATATGATGAAATAAAAGAATGTATATATGTTTTTCAACGAAATAAAACTCACAGTTGAAATAAAACATGTAAACAGAAAACCCTATTTCTGCAAGAAAAAGGATATTTCTACATCAAACTAGTTCAAAGAATATACTTAGTCTCTTTGCTTCTAAATTCCATCTTCATGGTTCCAAAGACATTATAAAATAATAAAGAAGGTGAAACATGAGTTGGATGCAAGTTTCGATGAGTTTCATAAGAAAAATGCAAACTACTACAAGAGTCCATGTTTTGCTACAGGAGACAGTCCAATGAGCAGTCAAATGTGCTAAGGACGTGGTTTGAAAGAGAAAGAAGGATAATGAAGGCTAATAAATGATAAATAACTCATGTCCATGTCATCATGTTAGTGGTATAAATATTTATTAAGTAGATGGGTGATTGTAGAGTCTCGGGTAGCTCTGGAGAAGTAGATGATTGTGCAGTCACTTAAAAACAAAAATTATGGACAGGAAATAAATATCAGCAACTAAAGTGAACTTAGATGCATGAAAATATACGCTAACTAAACAATATAATCATTTCTAAAGCTACCATCTAGTGCTCAGATATTGTGCAAGAAAATATTGTTCACAAACAAGCTAATTAACTCAGCATAAAAGAAATACTCAGAAATAAATTGCATAAATATACAAGTGCATAAAAGATAATATTACACAAGGATTCTTGAGCACCTTGGGTGGGCCCTAAGCCAAGGAGCCTTAGATCCCTTAAGGATAAGCAGTTTAAGAACCAAATATGTATTTCATTAATCATAAAATTGCTCGTACATAAAAGGTTGCAAAACTAAAACTCCTAAAGCTCTCTATTAATATGTTTATATTGCTTCCACTAACTTCGACTAGTTGCCTAAAACTCAAACCCTGTATTTATACAAAATGAATGAGGGGAAGCCTCCTTGAAAGGAGAATTTCTTTCCCTCCAAAAACTCCTAGAAAATAGGATCATGCTCCCTGAGTGACCTCACAGCTATAGGGAGGAGTATTTAGTACTCTAATCCAACCAAGTTTGATATTTTTGTAGCAATGGATAGATCCCATAAACATATCTAACTGGATATCCTTGTGATCTATGCCAAATATTCTCAATATCATGCATCATAATCACATTAGGCACATAAAGCATGATAAATCTCTTTAACCTTCCTAAGAACTCATTTAAGCTAAGAAAATGTTATTAAGTGCAAAAGGGAAGGTCTAATACAACCTTTATGTGCCTAGGAAAGGTTAGATGGGCCTTATGTTTTACCTAATTGGGAGGCCCATAATATACTCCTACTGAAATTGTTTCTCATCCTTTTAGAAACCTTTCCACCTTCCTCTATTTTTCCTCATCCATTTCCCTGATAACCTGTTTAATATCCCATGTTTTGTTGTAGTTGGTTGTCCCTACTGGATAAAAGACTAATTTTCCTTAATGTCCTACCACTCCCTTAACTCTTCTTATTGAATCTAATGCTCATTTAAAGCTAACAACAAATATA
This sequence comes from Pinus tabuliformis, assembly GCA_031772625.1. NCBI lineage: Eukaryota > Viridiplantae > Streptophyta > Pinopsida > Pinales > Pinaceae > Pinus > Pinus tabuliformis. The sequence continues at coordinate 736,521,359 of CM062815.1, forward strand.
TATTGAATCGGACTCCAATCCATTAGACCTCAAGTCTATAAATGATCATTATATACAAATGGGTTTTGAACAGTGTAGCTTGCAACCTATCAGGGGATTGGTACTCTTTGATCTTCATGTTGTAAGGTAGTGTTTTCCATCTCCTCTAGAAATCATGTGAGCTCTCTTCTCCCAATAACCTGAAGGTATCCTAAAAGTGGAGGATGGCCTTCACTTGCCTCTATTTGTATACTTCCACCACTTTAGGATCCTCTGTTAAGAGTGCATGGGTGGAATTGAGGATAGATGGATTGGGGTGTTCATGCCTTATCTCATTGGCTATGTCTACCACCCCAATCCATTAGTGAACATAATGAATTTTTCCCCACCCACCCTAGGCATTAGGACCTACCCTTCTACTACAAACTCTAAGATTTGTCAATGGTCAATACATGGATAGGTTGATATCAAAATAAGATAATTATCGATGAGCCTAAAACCCAACATCTGATTTACTAATGGGTCGATGCCATGATAATCTGACCACCTAACACTCGATCTGTTGATAGGAGGATGTCATAATAGGTCAATCACCCGATGCCAATTTGTCGATGGGTCGATGGCTCAATAGGCCACATCACCTACCCCCCTAGATGACACCTCAATGCCATGTTTACTTTGAATTCACATCACCTTGTGACATCATCTGGTCATGCTAGTACCACATCAGATCAATGTTAATGCCGTGTCAATGTTACATAAGCTCCACATCATTGCAACATCAGTGCCATGTCAGCATCTACCACACGATGGATCTTATCAAGGTAAAAAATATTGAGAGGAAGTCATGATGGGAGTATTTGGATCTCTTAATGAACTGATATCTGACACCTTGATGCCCTAATGCTTAATACCCCAATGGCTCGATGTTTATCCTTTGATGATTCCAAAATCTTCCCATCTCTGTTAATTATTGGACATTGTAGATTGTGTTAGCATCAGGATGGATTATTCCTGATACACTCCAATGCATTCTTTCGACCACCAAAATCTGAGAGGATGTGCCCAATATTCAATGGCTTGATAGACCCCTTTGTATAAATTTGATATAAATTTCAAATACTCAAGATTTCAAACTAGAAAATAAGATATACAATTCTACGAAATGGAAATCACAATTTAGAGACACATGCATAGAGATGCAACAAGAAAAACCACAAGTACGTAATGATTTTTAGGGGAACTCAACTCGGAAAAACCCCTCTATCTATTTTGCATTAATTAGATGAATATAGAAACTATTACAATTGCATGCTCTAGCTCTAAGCACCACCTGCAAAGGTAAAATTGTTCTCCCTACAAAATGAGAGCCTTTAGCCAACACTTAGCCAATTTCCACCTCCTCTAGTCTCATATTTCCTTATGCAAATATGAGCTAATTCAAGTTCCTAAACAATAGGGAAGTTCCATATTTTCTTACGCAATTCCCAAGGATTGATCAACTGCTTGCATGCAAAATTTGGTACACTCCACTAGTATACAAATAATTTTACATTAGCTTTAATTCCTCGACTCTAGCTATGGAATTCAAATTTTATGCATGAATGATATATTTTGGGTTGATTGATCAGTTAAATGATAAATATCTAAGTTAGATTGTTGTCTCACTCCACAACTGACCTTGAACTAACACTATTAATTGTTCGTGGTCAGTTAACTGACTACAACTGAAAATAATTGAAATAATTGCAAAAATTTATCAATCAACACATGTATGATTGAACTCCAAGCCCACTAACTCAAATTTACTAAGCTAACTGAGTGACAAGATCCATGTCACACTAGTTAAGTACCTCCAAGTTGTCCTACTGATGTGGAAATTTGATTTACTCAATTTTACTAAGGCTAAAGTCAAATTGAGTTTTTCATGCTACACTTTCTAACACTCCCTCTTAGCAAGAAATGGATTTTTCACCACCCATATCTAGCACTTATGGAATGTATTGTAGAACTACCTATCTTTTTTTTTTGCTACTACAACAACTACAACTGAGAAACATCCAAAAAAAATTGAATCAATTGTGTCTCTGCAACTATCTACTGGGAAACCTGCAGTAATGTTGATTTGGAATTGCACCTCCTACGCTTCTATTAACATTTCTCTGTGATCCTCATAATTTGACTTAACCAACTGACAATTATACTTCTGCTACTTAATATTTTGGTCCCTTGTAGCAACATAATGATCCATGAGGAGGACACCTCAATGGACCCTTCCCAAATCTATGCAATTATGGGACTAAGGTTTTACATCGCCCCACCTCACTCCTGGAAGTATAACTGCAATTCCTCCTCTGTCCACTTGGCTCAAAACTCTCCTTCTACTGGAGGTCTCTAGTTGGTCCTCATCATCATCATCCTGTCAATCATCCCAATGGCCAACTAGTTGAGGCTCCATCTTGAGAGGTCTATCTTGTTCCCTCTCAACCACCACATCTATAATATTTCCCTTTCTCCTTAAGGTTTCACATGTATATTCCTCTAATGTGTAGAGGCTCTCGCTCCTGACACAAAATTTCTTAACCTGACCTGAAGAAAAATTATTGAGGTAGGCCTTTCCATTTTTGAAGACTACCTCATACCCTTTGTCTTTAATCTTCAATTTGTTCATTAGGCCACGTTTTCTATCATCAGTGTTATTTTTTTAATAACTAAGTGATGGTCTTCCACATAACAAAGGGGGTCTCCTTCTCGGATGCGGGTGCTAATAGTTTCAATGCCGCGTGTTAAGGGAGTTAAGAGGCATGTGGCTTGTCACATGGGCCTCTGTCAGCCCGGACAAGCCACACCACTCCAAGGAGAAGGCTCCATAAATTCGCCGGAAGGCGAAGCAATGAGCAAGTTGGAAATGGTTTATGCGGAGGGGAATGTCGTTAGTCTGTCTAGTCGATTGTAGGGGAACGCTGTGGGAATGTACAGACGTTTGCAGGCGCCATTCAATGTGCTGCAACATCCGAGGAGCATGGAAGCTATTAAGGTTGCCACCCTAACCACTCTGCCGCATCTCAAGCCGTTTGAGTGGGTGATTGCTTGGAGTAAGGTTTCTGAGGGAATCGCTGGTGTGGGAAGCCATTGTCAAATGCCAAGGGAGAGGCTCAGAATGAGCAGTCGCAGAGGAGGGTCACGGGGTCGTTCTGCCTCTCAGAGGCCTGAAATCTCACCATCGTCCTCAGTTGAATTTACCTCTGAGCAAAACAGGCCTCCGGGCCGCAATGTTAGAGGAAGCTGGGGCATCCCGGAGTGTGGTCACACGGAACACCCAGCCATTCGCTACAGAATCCCTTGTGCTTTTGCTAACAACACTCTGATAGTTTTGGTTACCGTGGAGCACTGCAGCAGTGTTCGGGGGCGCTTGGAAACTGTGACTGTTCCGCGGGTGGATATGGAGACTCCCACTGTCGACTTCAGGCGTCCGGTTCAGAAGGATGAGGCCGGCCCCAGTGAGCCTGTTCAGAGGAGCTTGTGTCAGGGTAAGGAAGAATCGGAAAAGCTCAAGGGTCCTGCAAAAGATGAGCCTCACACCACGGATGAAGATTAACTCAGAAGACACCAAGTCTGGGCAGCAAGGAATGAATCTTTCTGACCTTCTCATTTGCATGATTTTGTATATCTGTCATAAGGTTTATGTTCGCAGTGTCGGTCCAAATCACCATAGTCTCAGTCCATGCGTCAGTCTACATGTTCACCGTGTCGTTTTCTATTCACATCGTGTCGAATTATGTTCACCTTGTCCAGTAATGTATCCATCGTGTCGATTGCGGTATTCACCGTGTCAAGTCCTGAATCCATCGTGTCGATTACTGTATACTCCGTGTCGAATCTCTCTGCAAGGTTAGCAATGACTGACATCTTCTTTGAAGAAACAGGGCTTCGGCCCAGATGTAAATTTTGTTGTAATTTTGACTTTTTTGTAATATAATTAGCTCAGTTTTATCGAGAAAAAAAAAAAACAAAGGGGGTCTCCTTTGCATGTAATTTTGAGACTATGTGGTCCCTCACACCCTCTAGGATGATCCTCTTGTCTCTAGCAACATCCTTCTTCCACTAGGCTAATTTTTGTGCATCAAACTATCGGGGTTTCACAATGTCAATTTTAACATATTCTAGCACACCATTATCATCAAACGTTGCTTCCATCTGGTCCTTCTAGGCTATGAAATTTGAGCTACCCTTCAGGGCATACTCCAATCTCAATCTGTTGAAATCCATTCTCCCAAATTTGAGAAAAATTGCTACACTGAAGTTGCAATTCGAAATTCCTAAAGAAAAAATTTGAAACACTAGTCTCTAATGTGATTTCAGGGTTCTAATTCCATGTAGAAATTTGATATAAATTTTAGCTGCTCAAGGTTTCAAATCGAAAAATAAGAGACATAATTCTGCTCTAAAATTATGCTGAATGGAAATCACGATTTAGATACATATTCATAGACATGCAACAAGCAAAACCACAAGTACACGGTGATTTCTAGGGGAACCCAACTGAAATAAAACCCTCAATAATTTTTTCATTAATAATTTGAGTAGAGAAACTATTACAATTTCATGCTCTAGCTCTGAGCACCACCTGCAAATTTAAAATTGTTCTCCCTACTAAATGAGAGCCTCTTTTCAACACTTAGCCAATTTATGCCTCCTCTAACCTCCTATTTCCTTGCGCAAATCTAAGCTAATTTGAGCTCCTAAATAATTGGGAATTTTCCTATTTTCTTGCGGAATTTCCAAGGATTGGTCAACTGCTTGCATGCAAAATTGTGTACACTCCACTAGTATACATATAATTTTACATTAGCCTTAATTCCTCCAATCCAACTAAGGAATTCGAATTATGTGCATGCCTGAGATATTTTGGGTTGATTGATCATTTAACTGACTGATCTCACATTTATACTATTGTCTCACTACACAACTGACCTTCAACTGACACTATTAACTGTTAGAGGTCAGTTAACTGATTACAACTAAAAATAACTAAAATAGATTGCTAAAATTTTGCAATCAACACATGCATGATTGAACTCCAATCCCACTAACTCAAATTTACTGAGTTAACTTAGTGACAAGAGCCATGTCACACCAATTAACTGCCTCCAAGTTTTCCTGCTGATTTGGAAATTAAATTTACTCAATTTGACTAAGGCTTAATTCAAATTGAGCCTTTCTTGCTACACTTTCTAACACCCTTCCACTTGAATTTTTATCTTTCCCCCTATGTTAACCATGTGACCAGGGGTTGAGGTCGATGCCTTCCAGTCCCTAAAGTTTCGTACTTCTACCATGATCTCAAATACATAAAGGGATCAACCCCTAAATTTTAAACAATTCCAATAGAGCTTCCAAACCTATTATAAAATTTTGAACATGAATTCGACAAGGTAGGGATCTACCTAGAAGTATTTTAATGATACCCAACACCCTAATAGGAAGAAGGATTTAAATCTCTCAATGACCTGATGCCTGACACTCTGATGCCTCGATGCCTAATAACCCAATGGATCGATGTCTATCCTTTGATGACTCCAAATATTCCCAATATCTCTGTTAACTATTGGACAATGTATATTATGTTAGCATTAGGAGGGTTTAAGCCTGATACACTCCAATGAATTCTCTTGACAACCAAAATCCGAGAGGATGTGCCTGATAGCCCCCTTCCGACTAAATTTTTATATTCCCCCTTACGTCAACCATGCTACCAGAGGCTAAGGCCAACGCCTTCCAATCCCCAAATTTTTTAACTTCTACCATGATCTCAAACCCATAGAGGGTTCAATCCCCGAATTTTCAACAATTCCAGTAGAGCTTCCAAACCTATTATAAAATTATGAACATGAATTCAATAGGGTAGGGATCTACCTAGAAGGATTTTCATGATACAAAAATATTTACTAGTATTTGAAGGAAATCCCAAGGTCCTTCACTCTTCAACCACTTTCCATACCTTTCTCCCAAGATACATAAGAAGGCCATTATCCCATTTTCCCCATATGAGGCCTTTAATCCATATTAACCCAAACAGGGGTTCCTTTTATATGAATAACAGTCAAATAGTGGGCTAGAATGGATGTTCAATCCCATAGTTGGCCTATTAAAGGCCAACACTAGCATGTAAGGCCTCATAAACTTACTTCAAGACCTTCATTTCCTTTAACAACTTTCCACTAGTTCAATAATTATTCTATAGTTCTTTATAATAATTTCTTTTAAGTGTTTTAAGAAGGATGTTTTTATTTGAGTCTCCCCTTTTTGTAGTGAAGACCCTTGTTCTTCTTTGATCACTTTAACAGTCCTAGAGATTTTATGGTCTTCCTAATAATAGACCATGGTCCTTGGCCACAACCAAGACTAAAATGTCGTCAATCCCATGCTTAAGTGACCCATTAAATTTATGTCCATAGTCTTCAAAAGACATCATGATAGCACAATAAAGATGAGTTATGAATCCTATGAATATTATAGCCATTTTCTACTAGATCTACTATTTCACATCATAAATAGACATCATATAATCCATGTTATCCATTCAATAGACAAGTGCATAAACATAACACATTTTGTCAATTATCATTCCTTTCTTATTAACCTTATTTACATTACAAAGATGAAGTCCACAAGGGTATCTATCTAATCAGAGAGCATATTTTATCTGGAATGAATTAAGGGTGAGCTACATCCCACCCCAACATAGGCTTAGTTTCACTACAACCTTTGTTACAGTTGGCCACCCCTGAGCCAAACCATGAAGCCATGAGGAGATTTCTACTCAACATTGTTGGTTGGAGTAATGAAGGCCACTCTCCTTCACCTCATCAATCTCATTAGTTCCCTTAATATCACATCAAACCCAAAGTTCTACCAAGTTTTTATCGTTGGTTTCTCAGTTTCTATTCACAAGAAGCACCAAAGGGGAAAATATCTATCAGGCTATCAATGGTATAAGGATGAATGCCACTCCCAAAAAATGGGCCATTTTGGATCACATAGCATGAAAGTATCCCTTTTCTCAGTCAAGAGTCCCTCAACACTTCCTCCCAGTGTCCTTGTGTAGAACACAAACAAGCTCTTTGCAATCCCAACCGGCCCTCTGACTTAGGCTAAAGACTCAATATCTAACCTCACTTACAAAAACCAAGTGCATTTAAATCACACATAAGGTTTTATTTTGGTTCTCACAAGAGCCTCCTCTCAACTCTCTTCTCCTCACACTCTCCCCAAGTGTTGATCTCCTTTCTCTACCATTCCTCACAAGAGCTCCCTTATACTTTTTGTTCTCTTCCTCTTTTTCATGTTTCTTCCTTGATGGTATTTCATAGTAATTCTAAGGTTTCTAGAAGGGAGGGTATATATCCCATACCTTTGAGTGGTTTGACATTACTTCCCCACTCCTCTCTTAACTACTGGTGGTTATTACTACACCTTCCCACCAAATATTTTCTTGAGAAAGTTAAAAAACTCAAAACATTTGGCTCTGCCAATAATCCATTGGAAATTATTAATTCTCCAAATATCCTTTTTTAGCTTCCCTTATCAAGGCTTCACCCCTTCATTATCTAGTATTCTATTACAATTATAATTTCTCTAGGTATGTTTCCCTACATTTTCATGCCTATATAGGAATCAATAACATAATTAATCATAATTGTAATTATAATATCAGCAAGGTTAAGTGATGGGGACCTTACAATAGCTTTCGTTACAAAATCAATGAGATTTAATATCATGGGAGGGGATGTAAAATTAGGATACTACCTTTTATTTTGAATATCATACACCCATGTTCACCCCACTATTGGCCAAGAAATATGCTTATTTTTTATGAGCTTGTAAATATGAAATACCATCAAAAACAATTCAAAGTCTAAAATTCTTTGAACTGGGAATAAAAGACAAGTATTTGGAAAAAAGTAGTGCAAAATAAGAGACCTTAATATAATTAAAGAGTCTCCATCTGTTGTTGTGTACTTCACCCATTATAATTTTAAGTGCAAATGCAATACTTCGAACATTGTTATTGCATACTCATTGTTACTTATAATGCCTAGCCCCCATATGAAGTATATTTCAATATTTTCCCTAGGATCATCTATGATCCCCCTTGCACCTACCACCCTTGGAGTTCCTTTGGATTCCACATCAATAAACAAAATTTTCTAGCACCGTGTTTCCCTTCATTAGTGAAATACACTATCCCCCAACCTTATCTAAAAGCAAATAGCTTCATTTGGTCTTTTAATTTCGAATTTAGAAGGTATTGTATGATCTATGAGGAGATATTTTACTAATTCCTTATCTAAATTTGATATGTTTATGTTGACTTTACCTATCCCATTTAAGTGAAATTTCTCTTGAAGAATACATATTTCTTGACTACCTACTATGCTTGGAGTTATGTGTTCTCCACAAATAAAATGATGTGTTTTCTAGCTAACCAAATTTTCAAGGAGAAGAATTTTTTTAGATCTAACTAGATCCTTTTGAGCAATTTTTTGTTTGCAAAATTTCTGGAATATGATTCCACTCATATTGAAAACATATTTTGATAGCCTAATGGGAATTTAATTGCTAGTCCAAACAATTTTAGAGCTATGGACCCCACATCATGTGTGAAAGTATATTCTAAAAGAGTGTGCTTCGACATGATCTCCATTGCATATTGGAATGGATATATAGAGGAACCCATGGATTCCCTTTCTCTTCAAGTTCTTAGCTATCAAGGGTTTTCCTTGCACCATGATCCAACAAAATTATTGAACCTTAGAAAGGCAGTGCCCACTCCAAATGTAGTTTCAAATGGTCGATTGCAAGGAGAAATAAACTAGGATAGTTTGATTAAGTATCCATGCTTAACATGGTAGAGTCCTCCTTTTATACCCCACCCACACAAATATCAAATATATTTTCTCAAATGAGCCACTTCATGGAGATGAATAAGGGAGGCATATAGATCCTTGAGATGATCTAAGAGGTCAAATGGTTTCCCATATCATTGCCTAAATGAAAGTTCAAATAGAGAGAAATTTCCTTTACCTGTAAGCCATTTTCTAATTCCAAATAAAACATGAATATAAGAAAGAGGGGGGTGGCCCACGATACAATCAATATAGAAACTAGTGTTTTCCTCATGTCCAAGAACTTAGGAGAGATAATATAGAATAAGGGTGGAAAAGGCTTTGTGTAACTGCCAAATTAGGAAGCCACTAGCTACTAGGAAGGGATCTGTTTAGTCAATTTAGTATGTCCTAAATTGCTACATTAATTATCAATCTGGGAGTCGTAAACTGATGAAGTGTGGTGCACTGTATGTGCAAGACAACCTCTTTCTTACTTTTATTGTTTTCAATTTTTATCTTGTTTTTGGGGTTTTGTCCTTGTTGGTCTCCTAAGGTGTCTAATGCAAATGGAAATCCTATTCTCAGGTTTTAAGAATACTTTTAGAGGGAAAGTATGGATGTATATTTAAGACAAGGATTATGTCTCTTATGATAATTTCCAGAACTTAGCTCTTCAAAAGATCTCAAAACATTCTATTGATAAAATCAGTACTTGAACAAGAATGTAAATATGCAGCTACTTAAATCAAATAAAAGATGAAATACTAATCATGAGGTCACTGTCTCTGCTGCCCATCTAATTGCAGAAACAAAATCTAAACTATTGCACTCAAACCCAAAAATTGCAGACTAATGAAAGCAAGATCAATTTACTTCACTTATAATCTGATAGCTCGCCAATTAAATTCTCAGGTTAAGCCATGGCACCGGAAATAACGTCAAATAACATGAAGAATTGATATCTAAATTACCTACTTGCAGATTAATGAAAGAAAAATAAAATTACTTCACTTATAATCCGATATCTCGCCAATTAACTTCTCGGGTTAAGCCGTGGCACTGGAGATAATGTCAAATAACATGAAGAACTTGATATCTAAACTACCTAATAGCAGCAAATAAATCTCACTGAAATCAAAGCATAACAATTGAAATTGAAAAGCTTAAAAAGTTCAGCAGAGAAGCAAATCTCATATCACTACTTGATGCAAAAAATTATATGAAAAAGCTCGAGCATAACCTATCCTGAAACACACTAATCAGTGTTAGTGAAAAAGTATGCAATGTTGCAAAATCATGTACAGGAATAAAAAAATTAACACCATAAACAAATTATGAGAAATATACAGTGGAAATAAGAGAAAAGATGCATGAAAACTTCACAAAAATGAAAAGCAAAACCTCAGCCAGCAGGGGCCCTCTGCACAGCCTTTGGTTAACACGTTGTCAGCTTAGAACCACGCTTTACACAGTCATAAGAAAATAGAGTTTTTATATTGTAAAATAGAGAGTATGTCTTCTCGTTACAATAGCACAACAAAAGCTAAAACAACAGCATCAATCCTAATACCTGAACTAGCTACTTGCGTTGCAAAATGCTTTATTTATACAGGAAAATAGATAACTGTTTTTCTGAGAGAAATCTTCAACAGAGGACACGTAAACAGGACAGAACCCGTAAGTTCAGCCTCTTGGTTGCCATAAACATTCAATCTACAAAAGGTGGATGTTGGATTTCCGGCCTGCAGCTGTCAAGAGGGATCCACGAATCTAGGAACGGTCTCGAACTTTTCACGTGCTGAAACAGAGACCTATTTGATGTAGGACTCCTTGTTTGACCGTCCTTTGACCAATGCCTTTCTTCACGAATTCGGCTGAACAGATAGGACCTTATCCATGTGTAGATCATTTCTGAGCTACCCACGTGCCTTGTTTCACCTGCCGACACCTATAACCTACAGAACAATGAAAGTAGTTGTGGAATTGCGAGTCAGCTACGGAAAGTGGCTACATTCCGTAGCTAATGAACAAAATCTAAATCAAATATCACACAAAAGGATATATTTAGAAAACCACTTAAATGCACTCCTAGAATCAATATGTAATAATCTTTGATAGCTTATGAGGCACTGATGTGGGAAAAATGGAAGAGAAAAGGTCTAGGAAAGTATGTAGAAGAGAGGTAGTTATGGGGCTCAACATACCCCCACTGTGAAGATGTTGCATGTCCTCATGCAACCAAAACTATGACTATCCTTCCTTCAATTCATCTGCTCTGAGACTTCTGCTAATACATCTAGCCTTCTCTTCTTCTTCCTTGGTGTCACTGTCATCCTGGGCTTCATCATTAGGCACCTGAATTTGAGGTTGATGAGGGCTCTGCTCAAATTTTTGTTCTTCCTCTTCAATTTCCTGTTTTTCTTGTGCCACAATCCTAAATGTAGCATGGTATTGTCATGGATGATTTTGTCCAACCTGTTTTTTTCTTTCAATGTTTCATTTTCTCTTTTGATATGTCTATTCAGGACTTCTTGTTTTAATGATTGGATCAAAACTTCCTGAGTTGTATCAGACTGATTAGATGAAGTGCCATGTTCTGTTGTAGTCTTTTCCAATGATTCAATAAAATCATACATCTGTTTCTGAGTTGGATCTATTTCTGGTGTGGCCTTTCTTGGACTGATTTCAAAATCTGGTTGAGGAAAAGGAGAATGCAGTGGGCTATGGTCAGGAGGAGTGATTGTTGGTGATTGTTCTAGTGTTTCCCCTCCTAAGTCTATGAAGTGAGCCCCTTTGATTTTTACTTTCTTCAATTTACCTTTAAGTCTTGAGCTCCTTCTTAAATTTTGTGAGCTGGTATCTCCCTTTTCTACACTCTGTTTCTCCTTTCCTTTTTATTTTTCCTTGACTGACTGTTCTTTAAGGTGAATTAGCCTTTCAGAAAGTATCTGGTCTTCTTCTGAAGAAGGTTCTGGGGTCTGATAAATGTCTTCAATATTTCTTTTCCCTTTCTGTTTTGCTTGTTTTCTAACCTCAGTCAAAGTTTCAGACAACATTTCTTCCTCACTGGTTTCTTTAGTTAAACTAGTAGGAGTATCTTGAATGTTTACACTTGTTTTTCTTCTCCTACTTTTTCTTGTTGAGCTACTTTCAGGTGTTTCGGGTGGGTCTTGAAAGAAATTTATAATAAGGAATTGTTCCCATGTGTCCTTTCTTCCCTTCAATTATTTTTCAATCAGAATTTTAACAAGGTCGTGATGATAAAGATGAGGCTCTACATCATCCAAATTCTTTTGTACAGTGGTAGACATCTTTTTCAAGATACTCAACAAGAAATAAGGCAGATTGATGGTTTGATTCTCCAGAAAAATTCATTAATAACCTTATATGGTACATGTACATAGACCCATACCTTCCTTCACACGTAATGAACTTCTGAATTATCAACAGCAAACTAGTCCATTTTTCCTTTAGGGCTAAAATAGGAATTCCACGTTTAAAAATGGTTATATCCATACCTGGGTTACGCAAAATGATCCTCCAGGCCCTCTCATCGAAGTCTTTGTTTTTGAACCATCATTCTCCTTCCTGTGGGAGCTTCATTGCTGCTACAATGGATGCCTTTGTTACCTGAAATTTGATATCCCCAATCTCAACTTCCATGTCGTTGAAGGACCTTGAAAATGTCTTCGTGACTTCTTTATTATGACCCCTGAATTTCTGGATAAACTGTAGCCACCTTTCTTTTCTTAACGTGATCTTTAACTATGGATAACCCTCCATGAACTTAGCCCCGTCCAGCTTTGTTCTTACTAGAAGGCCCATTCCTTCCTCTTGCTTCGAAAATACCTCGGTAAGTGATGGTTTCACAGAGGTAGAATGATTGTATGAGCAGAAGATGGAGGAGGATTGCGGAGAAAACCAGTGGTTACAAAATTAGAAGAATACGAAGCATGCAATGAAAACAAGTTCATGGAGTAGACGCCTATATAAACAAACCCTGAACTGGCAATTGTAAACTCGGTGTGAGAGTATGGAAACAAAGTGAGACTGGCAGAATTTTGAAATAAAAGGCTGCGGAGTGGACGTTAGCAAATTCATAAAATGACTATGGAGTGGTGCGTCAGAGGAGAGCCATGGTCAATTGGCTTACATCCTCATGATTAACCAGTTCAACAGGTGTACTGCGGACGTACAACTGAGTACGAGTTAGATTCAGAAGAGGATTATGAGGCCATTGGAATTTGATGCGGAGATCGTGGTGGAGTTATGCAAAGGTCATGGAGGAGTTAAGGAAGCTATCAATTCGAATCATTACACATGATGGAGCTTGTGATTTTAAAACTATACAGATTATTTGTTTTAAAATGCTATTTGAAATTGATTTTGCTCATACCTTATAATCTTACCACTTCCGTTTGCTAACTTTTGATTGGTTGCCTCTTGTAGGTGCTTTTAGGTACTGAAATCTTCAAAATATTTTCTTCTTCCATACCTGCATCTGGTTTTCATCATTACTTTGCTAACATCTAACTGTCTCTACAGAGTAACAGAGTATTAGCTGCGTAATCAACAATCAGTTGCGGAATCAGTATTCAACTGCGGAATTAGAATTCGACTGCAGAAACTGACATAGTGAATAACACATGACTTGGCGAAGTGGAGATGGATTGAAATGAATGATGACTGAATGAATGATATATGGAAAACTAAACATGAAAGGAATTTTATTGGTGGAATGTGATGGTGAAATTGAATGAAATGAAATGAAGTGAAATGACATGAAATGAAACAACTATGAGTGAAATGAGAGAGATTCTTTTGGAAAATATAGGGCGTCAGAAGTTTCTGATTTTTGCCTTGTATTTTCTATATAAGACTGCCAATCAGTGATTGGTTTTCAGGCTTATACATTTTTTTCTGTTTTTTATTTTTAGATAAGAATGAAAAGAACAAAGACTAAGCTGGTGGAGAAGAAGGATTCTTCTTCACCAGCCTTATTGTAGAATTATCTTGAAAGATTTTGACAAATTCCTCCTTTGAGAGTGGCTTATGATAGATCTTCAATCTATGACCATTCACAATGAGAGGAGTTTGATACTCATCAATGGTTTTGATTCTTACTACTCCATTGCTAAAAACTTTTTCAATCTCATATGGCCCAAGCCAATGAGTCTGAAATTTACCTTTGAAATCTTTGAACTTGGAATCAAATAGCAATGCCCAATCTCCTTCTTGAAACTTTTTCTCTTTGATGTATTTGTCATGCCACTTAGCTCTTTGATATTGAACTAGATCAGTTCTTAGGATTGCTTCTTATCTGATCTCATCTAGTTCATTCAACTGTTCCATTCTATGCTTTTGGGCTTCTGATAGATCCATTCCCAATTGAACTGCCATCTTGAAGGTCTTAACTTGGAACTCAATGGGGAGCAGAACTTCCTTCCCATAAACAAGTTCATAGGGAGAATGTCCTGTTGTGTTCCTCCATGTGGTTCTGTAGGCCCATAAGGCTTCAAGAAGCCTTTTTGCCCAATCTCTTCTATGTAGATGAACAATCTTGGTAATGATGCCTTCAATTACTTTGTTTGTGGACTCTACTTGACCATTTGCTTGCGGATGGTAAGGAGTGGATTTCCTATGCTTGACCTTGTACTCTTCCATCAGCTTCTCCACCAGTTTGGATGTGAATTGACCTCCCTGATCTGTCACAATTTCTCTTGGAACACCAAAGCGAGTAAAAATATCCTCATAAAGAAAACTAACAACTGAATTTTCAGTAGCAGAAAATAATGCTTTGGCTTCTACCCATTTAGTGACATAATCAGTACATACCAATATATACTTTTTCTATTTAGATGGTGGATTAATAGGTCCAATAAAGTCTAAAGCCCACTTTTCAAAGGGTTCGATGAGTACCTGTGGTTGTAATGGCATCTCATTTGAGAGGGTAGGTTCCCTACTCTTTGGCAGCTGTCACAACTTTTGACATATTGTTTTTCATCGTTGAAGAGGGACGACTAATAATATCCTAAAGAAAGGATTTTATAGGCTGTCCTTTTGTCAGCAAAGTGTCCACCACACAGTTCATCATGACATGCTTTGAGAATATTAGACATTTCATCTTCCCTGACACATCTTCTGATCACAAGGTCTGGTCCTGTTTTAAACAATGCAGTAGAAATCCATGAATATTTTGAACTCTCCTAAATAACCTTTCTTCTTTCACTGGGAAATAAATGTGGAGGTAGTTTCCCTGTAACCAAATAGTTAGCCATATCTGCATACCAAGGAGTCTTAGTAGTTATTGCAAATAAGTATTCATCAGGAAACTTATCCTCTACAGGGGATTTTTTTTGATATTTTGAATTCTAGACAAGAAATCAGCTACTGTGTTTTGTTTCCCTGGTCTATCTAACACAGTAATATTGAATTCCTGTAAAAGTAGAAGCCACCTTGTAACTCTGCCATTAGTAACAGGTTTGTTCATTAGATATCTAATTGCAGAATGATCAGTATGAATAAAAGTTTCATAGCCTGTTATATAATGTCTGAACTTATTGATTGCATGAACAACAGCTAAGAACTCTTTTTCAGTCACAGTATAATTCAACTCAGTGGGAGTTAAATTTTTACTGGTATAGTAAATGGCATAAGGAACTAAGTCTTTTTGTCCCAACACAACTCCTAGAGCTATATCTGAAGCATCTGTAGAAATATGGAAAGGAAGTTTCCAATTTGGTCCTCTCAAGATAGGTGCTTCAGATATTCTTGTTTTCAAAGCTTCAAATGCTGATTGGCAATCAGGACTCCATTTGAATTCACAGTCTTTTGTAAGTAGTTTAAAGAGTGGAGATGTTATTTTGGTAAATTTTTCTATAAATCTTCTATAATATCCAGTAAATCCCAGAAAACTTCTAACATCTTTTTGAAAATTTGGAATAGGTAACTTGGAGATGACTTCAACCTTTGATTTATCAACTTTAATCCCATCCCCTGAAATATGATGTCCTAAAACAATACCTTCAGTAAACATCATAAAGCATTTTTCATGGCTTAATGAAAGGTTTGTTTCTTTACATCTTATAAGGACTTTTTCCAAATTTTCTAATGCCTCTTCAAATGTATTACCATAAACTATAAAATCATCCATATATACCTCTACACAATCATGGATTAGATCAGAAAAAATTCCTAGTACTTCTCTTTGGAATGTTGTGGGTGCATTACATAATCCAAAAGGAAGCACTCAGTAAGCAAAAGTTCCCCATGGACAGGTAAATGTGGTTTTATCCTGATCTTCAGGTGCTACCTGAATTTGATTATAACCACTAAAACCATCCAGAAATGAAAAGTACTTTTTGCCTGCTAATGTATCTAATACTTTATCGATAAAGGGAAAAGGAAAGTGATCCTTCAAAGTTTCTTTATTCAATTCCCTGTAATCAATGCACACCCTCCCTTTACCATTCTTTTTTGGTACTATAACCAAGGGAGAAACCCATCAGCTATCTGAAATTGGGTAAATGAAGTTTACATTGAGTAGTTTTTGGAGCTCTTCTTTCACAATCTCCCTAAGATTTGGATTCATCCTTCTTTGAGGTTGTCTAATTGGTCTACTGTTTTCCTCAATATATATATGATGGATGCAAGTCTTAGGGTCAATACCTTTCATATCAGTATACTCCCATGCAAATGCAGCAAAATGTTTTTGCAAGATTCTGGTTAACTCTTCTTGTTGTAACTTTTCCAAATTTTTGTTGATATTCAATGTTTTACCTGGAAAAAGTTCAACTGCAGAACTACCAAACTCTTCCATAGAGTAGAGATACATTTGCCTTCATGAAAAATATTCAACATCAGAATCTAACTGAAATTGTGTGTGGTCATATTCTGAAGATGTTTCAAAATTTTCTAATGTGTTCAAAATTTGACTATCTTCACTAACTTCAGAGACAGTAAAGACAGGTTGTATAGTATCTTCATCATCGACCCATTCATTGTCTCCTACTTATGTAATTGCTTTTGCTGGAGGAAACAAATTGAATTTCTTTTTTGAACTACCATCAGAAATGTACATATCCCCGGATCTACAACTAATGAAAGCATCAGCTGTGGCTAGCCAAGTTTTTCCTAAGATGAGTGGGTTCCCTCCTAGATTACTCTTGGGAGTCAAAATCATGAAATCTACTGGATATTCCCAAGAATCTAAGGAGACCGAAATATCTTCTAATACACCATCTAGTTTGATTATTGATCTATCTACAAGTTGCAGTAAGGTAGGTATAAAAAGAAGATTAGGAAGTTTAAGCTGCTCCATAGTCTGTCTACTCATAATGTTTATAGCAGCCCCTAAGTCAATCAATGTATTTGGAATTTCTATCCCATTTATGTTTGTCTTGACAATTGGACTACCTAGATCCACATATTTCTGCATGGTAATCTTTCGCATCATGATATCTGCTATTTTTCCTACTAGATGGATTCCTTTTATGTCTCTTGGTTTCCTACCTGGTCTTTTGAAGCTCAACTCCTTTATTGTTTTTGCTAAGATAGGAATCTCTCTAATGGCTTGTAGCAAGGGAGTCTTGATACAGACATTCTTTAATTCATCAAAAAAATCATAGTCGGGCAACAAGATTTGTTTTTCCACCCCTTTGTCAATTTGTAATCTTTCAGGAAAATGAGGTGTGGATGTAGATGCAGGTTGCTCAACTATAGGAGTTGTGGGGGTTGACTCTTTTTGTTTTTCTTTTTGAATGATTTGGTTTTGAAGGGATGCTTCCTTAGAACCTTTATTAACTTTTAGAGAATCCTCCTCAAAGGCATCTTGCTCTTGAACATCTATAGAAGGTTTTTCCTTTTCTAAAATTATACCAGATCTAAGTTGAAAATCATTAAGAGGAACAATCATATAGGTAGGAAATTGTTGTCCTTCTACCATGTAAGCATTCTTAGGGTTTTTGTTGTTGGGATTTGGTAATGGCTGGGCTGGTAGTTGATTTGGCTTTTGTTGAAATGGAAGCAAGAGTTGAGAATTTTGATTTTGTTGAGAAGGTTGTTGTTGTGGAAATGGCAATGAAAGTTGTGGGTTTTGATTTGGAAGTTGTGGATTTTGTTGTTGATTTTGAAAAGATGGAGGATATTGATACAATTAAGCAAATCTCCCATAAGGATTTTGTACCCCTTGTGCCCATGATTGATACGGATTTTGAGGTTTGGGCCAAGGTTGTTGCCAAGAATTCCAATTTGGTGGGAGCTGAAAATTCATAGGATTGTTAAATCCTTGATTTTGTTGCCCTTGGCAAGGTCTTATTGAAACAAAACAAAGGGATTCTACTGAATTTGGATCTTCCTGAAAGACATCTTTGAGCCTAGGAATTGAAGGACAATCCTTGGTCTCATGACTTTCTGAGAAAATCATACATGTTTCTACAACTTTTGCATCCAAGGGGCATTCCCTTAGAGCATGTTTCTTTCTACATTTTGGACAAAAGATGGCTAAGGCATCAGCTTTTGTTTTCTGCTTGTTTTGAATTTTAAGGGTGTCTAGTTGTTCACTAAGGCTCCCTAGAATGTCAGTTTTGAATTCATCAAGCATATTGCCAATCTCTACCCTACTTACTGATCCAGTTGCAAATTTATTTTCTCTAATAAGAGAAGGATCTCTAGGCACTTTTCCAGTTTTAGATTTTTCCCTTGAGAGATGGACACATAGTTCTGCTATGTCATGTAGTGGAAGTTGAGAAATGTCTCCCTTTCCCATCATGTTTAAAATATCTATCCATTCATCTCTAATGGCTTTCAATAGAAGGGCTTTCAAAGTTTCCTTGTCTAAATTGCTCATCTTTGCTCTTTTTAAGTTATATTGAAATCTTTCAAGCAGATCCTCCAAGTTCTCATATTCTTTTTGCATCATTTTGAATACCTCATCCTTATGATTAGTGGGCATACAATAATCCAGATATCTATCCAAACATGTTTACTTCATATCATTCCAAGTCCTAATAGATTGAGTGACTAATACCATGAACGATTTCAGAGCAACCCCTTTCAATGTTGAAGGAAATAGTTTGAGTTTTTGAGAGTCTTCCATATAGTCCTAGGTTCGGCACAAGACTTCAAACTCAAATCGAAATGTTTCAGGATCCTCACTTCGCAACCCATAAAAGTTTGGGTGGACAGATTGTGAAATGTTTTTCATTGTTGTATGGGTTTCCTCATTGACTATAGGGAATCCAAATGAGTTATCTCCTTCCCTATTACCTCTACCTCCTCCATTGTTTCCTCTACCACCACCTCCATTATTTCCTCTACCTCTACCTCTACCCCCTCCTCCAAATAGAGAATATTCTCCATCTAGCACTTCTTCTACCATGATAGTTTCCTCAGGGTCTTCTGGTTCTTCTATTAATGGCTGATGAGAAAGAGTCTCTTCCTTTCCTTCTTCTCTAGGTGATTCTACTTCTTCTACTACAATATGTTCCCCTATAGAAGTGAAGAAGGGTTCTTCTCCTAGATCAGATTTAGTAGATAGTGTGGGAGAATCTTCTAATTTAGTTGCTGCCCCTTGAATTCCAGGAATCCTAAGGCTGGGAGTATGAGTCTGGGATGGAGGTGTATCTTGTCTAATCCTTGAAGTAGTTGGAGTTGTAAAAATCGAACTTTTGCCCCTAGCTAGAAACCTTCCCCTAGAATCTCTTGCTCTGTGCATGTCATTTTTTTTTTATTTTTTAATGATTTTTCAGTTGGGCTAATAATCCTTTTTCTGATCTTCCAGATCACACTAGGTGCAAGAAGAGAGCATACTCAAGAAATTATTGAATTAATAACTCTCTTTTCTGATCCTCCAGATCACACTAGGTGCAAGAGGAGAGCATTGATCAGGAGCTCAGTACCAAGTGTCGTAAAATGGTCAAAAATGAAAGTGCTCAGAACTGATTGGAACCTAAACGACCGGAACGTGCTCGTCCTCCTGATTCCGGCACCGCAAACGGTTCGAAAAACGATCGCCGTATGAGGAAGTTATGGAAAAAAGAAGAATTTGTTAATAACATTGGAAATTTTGAATTTTTGAAAAAAAAATTAAAAAAGAATATTCCGAAAAATATTCCGAAAAATATTCCCCTTGACCAGCGAATCAGAGGCTACCACGTGGCCCCCAAATGACGTCAGCAAATCTTTATGGGCGCATTTTAAAAATTTTGGAGTTGGCCGGGTTTGAACACGAGACCTCCCATGCGCTAACATACAGTCTTACCATTGCACCAACGCATTCAATGTTGATATGAGGCCAGCACGAAGTTCATTTGAAGTTGACTTTATGATGGGCGGGAAAATTAAGGGGGCCAGCCCCTAAGCGCCAGCCCCCGCACACCATATGACCGCGTGCCCAAAACCGTGGGCTAACCCCTAACCTCCGGCGCGAAATCCGATGTTAACCGCCACCCGAAATTTGTGGTCACATGCGCATTTATTAAACTGCAGTTACAGTTGGCGGATCAGTTGGCGGTGGCGCCAAATTTGGCGGCCGCTCCACATTTGGCGGGCTTATCTGGCCGTAACTAAAGTTAACTGGAGTTTTTTTAGGCCAAGCTGGCAGTTGGGAGTAAATGGCCATAACTTTGGCTAGGAAAGTTCGTTTTGGACGAAGTTTTTTTTTTATTTTGGGTCTCTTCGACCTTTTTAAGCCATTGGCACAGGTTTCACAGCCATCTGAGGTCATTTGCAGGTGTTTTAGCTTCGTGGAAGTTCCAGGAGCCACTAGGGCCAAATCAGTTTGGGAGCTGCATTGGGAATTGTGCAGCCAGTGAATGTGGAACGAAGGTCATTCCTGAAGTTTTCCAGCCTTCTGAATCCATTTCTATAGCTCGTTTTGCCTTCTGAAGCATTCTTCTCACTGTTTAGCTTCAGGGAAGCTTTCAGGGCCACGAGGGCCATTTCAGTGATTGAGTTGTTTGGGGGCTATGTTCATCCGTTTTTGGTGATTCAAAAGCCTATGTCTGCTATTTTCGACCTTCTAAGTCTAATGGCAGAGGTTTCAGAACCATTTGAGGTCATCTTCACCTCGAAATTCTCCATGCAAGTTTAAAGAGCCATTAGGGCCAATTGGGGAAAGTACTGTATAAGGTACAAAATTCACTGTTTAGTGTTTGGGAAAGAGCATGTTTGGCTAATTCCTATCTTCTGATTCTGTATTTACAGTCATATCTGTCCTTTGAGACACCCATATTCTTGTATTAGCCTTTGTAGCAATTTTAATACAAGAGGACAAGCCTAGTTGGAGAGGCTTGGTCCAGCAGATGTAGCCCAGGAGGGGGTGAACTGCTTTATCATTTTGATGTCTTTATTTGCTGAAGATTATATGCTAAAAAAAACTGATATAAAGTATTAAACATCAAATAAATATAACTTGCATACACACATAATCACTTATTCAGCTACAGAAAGTTACTTGTCTTATTCCGCAAGACCTTAACCTTCAAGTATGTGTATGTCAAAGACTTCTAAGTGTTTACTTTGTTATTTCTTTAGGCAGAGCCTGTAGAGGGCCAGGTAGCCTCTGGAACTCATCCTCTTTTTAGAGGTGACATGTCCGGTGAATGCCCCTACAGTCTATCTCTATATAAGAAATAAGAATTTTATACATTTTTAGAGGTCATTTGGAGTGTCTAGCTCACAGTTGAAATTATTGGAAATGGATACCTTGCACCCTTAAACAAGTACATTCCATTTTCAGATCAAGCATACTTCAAGAAATTATGAATTCCCCCCCCCCCCTTTTTTATGTAAGAGATCGGTTACCCAGTTACACTTCCTCGGCAACGGCGCCAAAATGTTTAGTCAATCTAGTATGTCCTAAATTGCTACATTAATTATCAATCCAGGAGTCGTAAACGGATGAAGTGTGGCACATTGTATGTGCAATACAACCTCTTTCTTACTTTTATTGTTTTCAATTTTTATCTTGTTTTTTGGGGTTTTGTCCTTATTGGTCTCCGAAGGTGTCTAATGCAAATGGAAATCCTATTCTCAGGTTTTAAGAATACTTTTAGAGGGCAAGTATGGATGTAGATTTAAGACAAGGATTATGTCTCTTATGATAATTTCCAGAACTTAGCTCTTCAAAAGATCTCAAAACATGCTATTGATAAAATCAGTACTTGAACAGGAATGTAAATATGCAGCTACTTAAATCAAACAAAAGATGAAATACTGATCATGAGGTCACTGTCTCTGCTGCCCATCTAATTACAGAAATAAAATCTAAACTATTGCACTCAAAACCAAAAATTGCAGACTAATGAAAGCAAGATCAATTTACTTCACTTATAATCCGATAGCTCGCCAATTAACTTCTCAGGTTAAGCCATGGCACCAGAGATAACGTCAAATAACATGAAGAATTGATATCTAAATTACCTACTTGCAGATTAATGAAAGCAAAATCAAATTACTTCACTTATAATCCGATAGCTCGCCAATTAACTTCTCAGGTTAAGCCATGGCACCGGAGATAACATCAAATAACATGAAGAACTTGATATCTAAACTACCTAATAGCAGCAAATAAATCTCACTGAAATCAAAGCATAACAATTGAAATTGAAAAGCTTAAAAAGTTCAGCAGAGAAGCAAATCTCATATCACTACTTGATGCAAAAATTATATGAAAAATCTCAAGCATAACCTATCCTGAAACACACTAATCAGTGTTAGTGAAAAAGTATGCAATGCTGCAAAATCATGTACAGGAATAAAACGATTAACACCATAAACAAATTATGAGAAATATACAGTGGAAATAAGAGAAAAGATGCATGAAAACTTTACAAAAACGAAAAGCAAAACCTCAGCCAGCAGGGGCCCTCTGCACAGCCTTTGGTTAACACGCTGTCAGCTCAAAACCATGCTTTACACAGTCATAAGAAAACAGAGTTTTTATATTGCAAAATAGAGAGTATGTCTTCTCGTTACAACAGCACAATGAAAGCTAAAACAACAGCGTCAATCCTAATATCTGAACTAGCTACTTGCGTTGCAAAACGCTTTATTTATACAGGAAAATAGATAACTGTTTTTCTGAGAGAAATCTTCAGCAGAGGACACGTAAACAGGACAGAACCTGTAAGTTCAGCCTCTTGGTTGCCATAAACATTCAATCTACAAAAGGTGGATGTTGGATTTTTGGCCTGCAGTTGTCAAGAGGGATCCACAAATCTAGGAATGGTCTCGGACTTTTCACGTGCTGAAACAGAGACATATTTGATGTAGGACTCCTTGTTTGACCGTCCTTTGATCAATGCCTTTCTTCACGAATTCGGCTGAACAGATAGGACCTTATCCATGTGCAAGTCATTTCTGAGCTGCCCATGTGCCTCGTTTCGCCTGCTGACACATGTAACCTACAGAAAAATGAAAGTAGCTGCGAAATTGCGAGTCAGCTACAGACAGTGGCTACATTCCGTAGCTGATGAACAAAATCTAAATCAAATAGAACACACAAGGATATAGTTAGAGAACCACTTAAATGCACTCCTAGAATCAATATGTAACAATCTTTGGTAGCTTATGAGGCACTGATGTGGGAAAAATGGAAGAGAAAAGGTCTAGGAAAGTATGTAGAAGAGAGGTAGTTCTGGGGCTCAACAGGATCATCCAATAATCTTAGTGTACCCCTTCATAAATATTTCTTATGAAGAACATCCACAACTATTTTTCCCTAAAGACTAGCCTCCATAAAGCTTTGCACCCAAAGTCAAGTTCAAACATTGTGAATCTATAATGGCCAAGCCTCACCTGTCAATAGGTTCTCTTATCACTTTATTTCACCAAGTCAGAAAAAATAATTTGTTCTCCATCCTTTCCATAAGAATTTTCTTATTTCCTTCCCAATTTGAGTACTAATGACAATTTGAGACAATAATGTTGATCCCTAAAATATAGAAAGAAAAAGCAACTAATATTATTAGGACCATCATCCTAGTTTAACCATTATGATTCACATTTTGTTTTTTTGTTTTTTATCCTTTGAGTAATTAACTTCCATTCCACTACTTGGGGAGATTTAAAGTAATATGGATTCCCAAATATATTAAGGATGGCCACTAGCATATCAAAGAGAACTCTAGGACTCTAGCAATTCATTGCATAATAAAGGGAGAATTGTTCCATCCATATGTTTTTTTGGCTTAGTTGATTAGGCCTCCTAAGGCATTCATATAAGTGGTCAAAAGTGTCTTGAATATATTGGTTGTTGTTACTAAAGAACCTCTCAGTGAAGGAGTGTAATCCACAAATTACAAATGATTTATCATCTTGATGCATCTAACAATGTTTCATTCCCCTTATATTTCTAGACACCCACTCTTGCTCAAGTTGTCCTAACAAAGAATGGGCCACTATAACATTGTATAAATGGGTCTAATGGAGGCTCACCATCTTTGAGAAAAAGAAGTTTATGTCCCATTTATCAAAGGGGTGATGCATGGGAATCCTATGCAAGATTTAATTGGTCCTAATAGCATGAATGGCATATTTCACTCAAAACATCTTGTTTGTTACCTAACTTCATTGAAAAATCCTTGTTGATTTTCTTATATGATTTTTGGAAGGCATTAATCTTGTTCACCAAAAATAATTACAAGATCTTGTAGGAAGAGTTACATGAGATTGGTTGAAATATAACAAAGGAGGTTGAATGTAATTAGCACCAAAAGGAATGGGTTGACAGAACATCACCTCCCCACCCCCAAATGAGTTGATACAAACCCTCCCTACCCCATTAACTTTTACTTTTATGTGATATTTGTTCAACTTTAAATGGGGCTCATATTTTATTACATGCCAACACACCTTATATAAATATAAATTTAAGTTATCCAAACTTAGTGCTTTATCCAATTCCAAGTCCAAAATTTATTTGATTATCTCCTATTCTTCTATTCTCTTCATAAGAGTTTTTTTCTCCTAATTAGTGACTAAGGAAGGGATCGCTTGCAATGCTTCCTATGTGACTTCAACAACAAAAGGGGATTCGTATTTTACAACCTTTTTAAATTCTCATGGATCACTTCATGGATATCTTCAAAATTATTTACTCTATCCCTTTTCTCAAGAGTTATTTCCTACATAACTTTTCAATGGCCATGCATAGGATTTCTTGTAAAAAATGTTGTGTTTCCATCGTGTGCCTTCAAACACAAATTTCTCAATTCAACATTTAATGTTCCTCCTCCTTCCTAAATGCATGATATAGTTTCTTAGCTATTTCCTTTTCTTTTCTTTTTCAAATCACGAGTGATCTCCTATGATACTATTTTGGTTTGAAGGTAGCATAGTTGTAGTTGTAAAGTTTCTTGCTCTTTTGTGGAACAGATAAAAATGGCTCCTTGACTAGTGTTTCAGCTTCACTTTAGTGTTCCTACTTTCTAAATTCTAGAAATTGAAGAGGATCCATGTACGAGCTTCCATGATTATACTTCATTTTCATGGATTGAGGTTCACAAGATCAAAGTTGGTTAAATCGAAATGAAATGGGCCCATAGTTTAGTTTTTCTCAAAGATTTAAAAGAAACAACATGTGGTAAGAGTTCATTAAATGAAGAACAGAATAGGAGATGTGCAAGTTCTCCAAAATAAAAGTGTAGGTTTTAACCCCGTACAGAAATTACCTGCATACAAATTCTAAAACACAAAAAATAAACAATGCGAGAGCATAACACATAAAACACATATACACAGAGATTTTCCCCTAGATCCCAAAACCGGGACTACCAGCTTGATTTTTCATTATGTTCCTTTCAATGTTACAATACATATATATACATGCCGAAGCATCCAATACCATGGACCGAAAAACCATTGCGCCCAAAACCATGTGCTAAAACCATGCACAAAACCATAGGTAGGTTCGTCCCACCTAATATAGGGTCCCAAAAAAATTTCCCCAAGGTGCTGCCCCAGACCCTGTAGAGGGGGGCTACCCGCCCCCCTCAAACCCCCTGTGACCCCCCCACTACGCAATCAGCGCAACGAAGGGGGGGCTCCGTCCCCCCTCTAACCCCCCAGTTAACTAGGTAGGCTAGTCGTGGGCTAGTGTTCCTACTTTTTAACTTCCAAAAATTGAAGAGGATGCGTGTATGAGCTTCCATGATTACACTTTATTTTCATGGATTGAGGGTCACAAGATCAAAGTTGGTTAAATCAAAATGAAATGAGCCCATAGTTTAGTTTTTCTCAAAGATTTAAAAGAAACAACATGTGGTAAAATATCGTTAAATGAAGAATAGAATAGGATATGTGCAAGTTCTCCAAAATAAAAGAGGCATGAACTAGAAATTTATCCAAATGTTTAACTATGTGTCTTAGCCCAAATATTTTGATTTACCGAATATATTTCCATCTAGCTAGATTGAGATCATGTAGATCCCAATAAACAGTGATTTTGTCCATCAAATCTCTAATGTGGAAGCCACCTCAATTTTAATTAGAAGATAGGACCACATTACAATTCCATGCCTACACTCAGTTAATGTTTGGGAAAGAATCCCCAAATGTCGATAGAAATGATTATCATTCATGTCCTTTTCTCTACAGTGAACTAGGACATAAATATCAAAGAGTTGGAGCTACTCACCAAATTATTTCATGGTTAGATCGATATATATCCAATGTTGAGAGGTCTAAGTTTGTTGAAGCTCAAGAACTTATTGATCCTAAAGGGTGTAGATAGCTCCAAACACAATTCTTGAACTTGCTACTATGTCAGTGTTCTTTTCCCATTGTTTTTGTTAATGTTCATCATGTCATTATGTTCAATTTATGTTTCTTAGATAAGTAATATGACAAGCTTTAAAGTATATCCCTCATGGCTTCCATTTTGCAACACTTCTTATTTCCCTTCATTTTTAAGAAACTTCCTTTATTTCTTTAACAAAGAGAGTTCTAGAATGACTACCAAATAGTGTATCGAGAGTGTGTCAGGACCCAAGATTCTTATCCCATATTTTTTCTTCTTCCCTCTTTTCCTTGTTTATTTTTCATCGATGATTCTTTTGGGGATTTTAATCCTATTCCTCCCCTTATTCTTAGTTTTCCACTACTTTCTTCCATGGTTAAATGAACCTAGGTAAAAGAGGAAAGAATTCTCCCCTCCATATCATGCCTCAAGAGCCAAGAAGTGTGTTAAGAAACAAAATGAACCAAGTCATAGGGGTAGTAGAAGCTACAACCCTCACAAGGCGATATCATGGTCAATTCAATTTATGTTAGGTCCCTATACTACTAGTGTAACCCCTTATTGTTATTAGTACAACCCCCTTATTATATTGTTGTGCCCATGTAGTCCCCATATTATTATTATTGTTCCCCATAGAAGCCCACTATTGTTATTATTGTGCCCTTACATTATTATTATTATGTCGACTCTAATTATATTATGATCCCTTAGACTCCTATATATAAAAAGGAGATCTTGTCATTTGTATCATCTAAGAATTGTTCATTTATGTAATGTAAAGGAGGTTTCCCCCTTGAAGAGACTTATTTATAAGGCGTTCATCTATCTTTTCTATCTTTTTGTGAGTTAGTTTCATAACATTTGGTATCAAAGCTTTGGGATTCTATGGTTTCGCTGCTCCAAACAGGTCATCGTGGAATTTTCGCTATAACTCTTTTTCTAAGACGTTTCAGAAGCTAAAACAAAACCCATTTGAAAATAAATCGCGTTGAACCTCGGGTCTGAATTTCAGATCTTGTTGTGCTATATTTTCGGAGATATGATCTGAGGAAGTTAGGGTTTTTGCAAGCTCCAGAAATTCATCTAAAACAGGTTATCGTGGAATTTTCGCTATAACTTGTTCGCTACAAAGTTTCAGAATCTCAAAGTAAAACCCATTTGGGAAGAAATTAGCCTGAACCTCTACTCTGAATTTCAGATCTTGTCGCACTAAATTTTTGGAGATATAATCAGAGGAAGTTAGGGTTTTTGCAGACCCCGAATTACATTCCAAACAGGTGACCATGGGCAAATCGTCATAACTTTCACTCTGAGCATCATATTGAATTTTCGTAAGAAGTTACAGAAATAAGACAGACTGTAGTTTTTCGGGTATCATTTTCAGAACCTAAGGTTGAAACAGGGACCCGCGGCACGTCGTACAAGTTCGCTCTACTAAACCATTCTATACTTGGGTCATCGTGGGAGATTTGGCATAACTCTTCATTGGAGAATCCAATCTTGATCAGACTTGCAGGGTTAGAAATATTACTCAGAGGGTTACTGCAGGAAGAAATTTCAGAACTTAAAGATCTAAAAGTACAGAGTTACAGTTGTTTCAAGATCGAGCTCCTAAAATCAAGAAAAAGTGAGATGAGGAAGTTTGATGGCAAGGATCCGTAAATTGGATACTACATATGGAGAAATATTTTGATCTACATGGTGTACCACTGTTACAAAAGGTATGTATTGCATCTAATTATTTAGAACCAAATCAATTTTTATGGTATAAAGGGCTTTGTTCTCGTAAACCACTTGTCACGTGGTCAATTTTCACTGAGGAAATGATAGCACATTATGTAGATACAAAGAGAAACACCTTCTTTAACCAATTGATAAATCTCAAACAAAAGTGTTCAATGGCAGAGCACATTGAGGACTTTCAAAAATTGAATATAATGGAAAATCATATTCCAGAGAAGCAGAGGATTGGTGTCTCCATAGGGACTTTAAAGGATAACATTCAACATGACGTTCGTCTTTACGAACCTGATTCATTGGAGAAGGCATTCGGGTTGGAAAGAAAAGTGGAAAGAAAAATTATGGAAACAAGGAATTCTACCCCTCACAACGATAAACATGGAAGTGTTGTTTCTCCTAGCCTTCCACAACCTATAAGGGTGACACCACAACAATTGGAAGAAAAAGGAGCAAAAGGACTTTGTTACAATTGTGATAACAAATACACTAAAGGTCATAAGTGTGCTAAGAAGAAATTATTTTACATTGTAAAAGGATCAAGAAACATCAATAGAAGAGAATATACACCAGGAACCAACCCCAAAGAAAGAAGAAATGAATCCT
This sequence comes from Pinus tabuliformis, assembly GCA_031772625.1. NCBI lineage: Eukaryota > Viridiplantae > Streptophyta > Pinopsida > Pinales > Pinaceae > Pinus > Pinus tabuliformis. Next base: position 736,550,312 of record CM062815.1, read on the forward strand.
ACCATATCTTGTAAATCATTGGCAAGAATTACCACTCCTCAAACTCTCAAGATAGAAGGACATATCAAGAAGAAAAAGGTTCAAGAAGGGAAAGATCACATCGAGAAAGAAAAAATGAATCTGACCATATCTTGTAATGCATTGGCCAGAATTACCACTCCTCAAATTATCAAGATAGAAGCACATATCAAGAATAAAAATGTTCAAGAAGCGAAAGATCACATCAAGCATCAAGAAATGAATCCGACCATATCTTGTAATGCATTGGAAGAAATTACCACTCCTCAAACTCTCAAAATAGAATGACATATCAAGAAGAAAAATATTCAAGAAGTGAAAGATCACATCTAGCATCAACAACAAGTTCTCCAACTTTTAAAGGATAACGCCACTTTGGTGTAGAATCGAATGAAACAACAAGAAAATCAACATCGCGGTGAAAGAAGTTTTGATGTAAGTGATTGGGTATTTTTACGGCTACATCTCAAGAAAGATATTTATGAGAAGGAAATGTTGGCAATACTACATGCACTTAAGAAATGGTGACCTTACCTAATGGGAAGACACTTCAAGGTAAAAATGGGTCATGAAAGTCTTAAATACTTTTTAGAACAAAGATTATCTTTAGAAGAACAGAAAAAATGGGTCACAAATATGTTGGGTTATGACTTTGAAATCATCTACAAAAAAGGGAAGAAGAATGTTGTTGCATATGCATTCTCAAGAAAGGATGAGGATGTGGAAGCATTGTTTTGTGTTATTTATTTTATCCAACCAGATTGGATAAACGAAGCAAGGGATGAATGGAACAAGGACGAAGAGGTGTGGCCACTCATTCAAAAGTTGTAGAAGATCCCAGTTCAAGAAATATTGCCAGAACTTGACAAAGAAGGAAAAATCATATTGGAACCTGAAGAATTCACAGAATCGAGAAGTCGACAACTACGAAATCGATCAATTTCAGAGTATCTCATCAAGTGGAAGAACTTACCCTCTGAAGATTCCACATGGAAGGATGAGAATTTTATACATAAGCATCAAGAACTATTCAAGCATTGAGGACAACACTTTTTGAAGGAGAGGGGCATGTTAGGTCCCTATACTACTAGTGTAACCCCTTATTGTTATTAGTACAACCCCCTTATTATATTGTTGTGCCCATGTAGTCCCCATATTGTTATTAGTGTTCCCCATAGAAGCCCACTATTGTTATTATTGTGCCCTTACATTATTATTGTTATGTCGGCTCTGATTATATTATGACTCCTTAGACTCCTATATATAGAAAGGAGGTCTTGTCATTTGTATCATCTAAGAATTGTTCATTTGTGTAATGTAAAGGAGGTTGCCCCCTCGAAGAAGCTTATTTCTAAGGTGTTCATCTATCTTTTCTATTTTTTTGTGAGTTGGTTTCATAACAATTTAGAAGGCAATCTCAATAATTAGATGAAGCGGGTATGGGAACCTTAACCTGGATACACCCCATAATATCATCCATATCAATAACACGGTAGGAAAATGGATTTTAGGAAAACATTAATGGTGGAATAATTACCATTTTTCACTTTAACGGTGGATCTTATTCTTTGATCTAAGGATAGAAAGATCGTTTATGCATCCCATGTCGATTAAGCTTCCAATATTACCCTTAGAGTATTAGTCCATGGACATTATGGACATTTTTAAGGAGATAGGAAACTCAATCAGTTCCTTTTAGAATTTGATGAAATTTTTAGGCACTCTATCCAATGTATAATAACATGCATCCTTGTGAAGGTCAACCTACAGTGAGGATTTTCATATGAGATATCTCTGAAAGTGAGAGGAAAAATCTATTGCGAAACAATTGACTCCCAAGGATCCTTTTCATTGTGTATACTACCACTCATATGGTCATCGATTAAGTGACTATTAGCTCATATTGACAAGGAAAATTTGGCAAGGGAAGGAAAATGATACAATGCCTTGAGTGCAAGGGAAGCCCTCATCATGTCAAAAGGATAAGATCAAGATATTCTAAACCCTAATCAAAACATTGGAAAAACAAATTGTAGGAGTAAAAGCATATCAATACCAAGAATTCATATTCATGTCCATTCTAAAGATCATATGCCAAAAACAAACGAACTACAAGCCCGAATGGTGCCTTAGGATTCTACGAAATTTGGTAATTCAATTTCATCTCCACTATTTTTGATGCATTCCAAGGATAAGTTCAAAATATAGGCATTAGAATATGGAATGAATTAGAATTTCCTATTAGGGAGAAAAAATATAGACCCCGGGGTACAAGGAAATAGTGTTATAAAAAAAGTCTTGGAAGCCACGAAAGGGGGTTATGGGGGCTATAGTGATGCTTAAACTCTCTCTCCTAGATAATAAGGATAAAAAGAGAGAAGTGGTGATAGTGACCTCTTTTGTCAAAAGCAAGGACTTCTTCTCTTTTGATCAACCCAAATATCTGACTTCTTCTCTATTGATCAACCCAAATATCCTCTCTCCTAGATCATAAGGAGAACAAGGGAGAGGCAATGAAAATGACCTCTTTTATCAAAAACAAGGACATATTCTCTATTGATCTACCCAGATATCATCTCTAATGAAGACAACCAACTATGATTCTATCAGAAGAGGGAATAAATGGAGGTTTAGGGAAAGATAGGCATAAGGATCTCCTGCTTGCTATTAGAGGTAGGAAATTCCATATCTCGATTTCTCAAAACAAAGTTAAGAAAGGAACTCCATTATAAAAGCAAAAATACTTTAGATAGGGCCCTTCCAGCAACTCAAGTCCTTGACAAATATTCCCCATGAAAATTATATATTTGAATAGTTAGGGCCTAGATAGATCAATTAAAAACTAGGGCCTTATAATATTGGACCTATACCATCCTGGAATTATACTTATTCAAGAAATTATAGTGGAGTGGACAAAGTAACAAGGAGAACTAAACAAATCATCTAAGAACTAAGAATTCCTATGTGTTGATTTTGAAGGTAGAACGAGGGGATAGAAAATGACTGGAGGGAGGGATTTTTAATATTATCTAACTCAAAAAAATTTGACTCAAGTATTAAAGTATAACTCTACTCTTTGGAGTTGGGGAAATCATTTTGTATCATCAATATATATGGGCTTTGCGAGAATATGGAAGAATTCTAGGAAAGATTGTTTGCTCAAAGATCAATTGAAAAAAAGGACATCCTCCTTGGGGGATCTTAACCTCACAATTAGTGAAGGCAAGACCTAGGGTATCTCTACCCAGGACAAACCCACCAATTCATTTATTATGAAAAAAACAGAGGGCATTGGGCTAGGAGATTGAGAACCTTATAAGTTAGTTATCTATCAAAGGAACAACAACATTGTGAGTCAACGATCACTAAAAGGTTAAATAGATTTTTGATTATGCATTCCCTTATATCAAATCAAGTCCAAATAAAAACAAGAGTTGAAATAAGTGTTTGTTTTGACCACCACCTAGTATTTCTCCAATTGACAAAGGAATAATGAAAGGAGATGAGAAAACCTTCAAGCACTTTCTAATTCACTCTAACTGGCTACTATAGGAAGACTTGTTTTATTTATTCAAAGCTACATGGAAACACTTTGATGTCAATACAAGATATCAATGAGCATCCAATTAGCATCAACCTTAAAAAAAATATTAAAAAAAAAATTACCATCTTGGACCTATGCTAAGAGAAGAAAAGGTGATTAAAAACTAGCTGCAATAGAGGGCACCAATACAAATATTAATATGCAGATTGTAAACACAAGGAAACAAATGTACACATAAAATATACATTAAAATATATGTAGTGGAGGAGGAGCAAACTTCCTACAAAAAGATAATCTATGTGTAAAGTAAATTCCAAGTAGTATGGTTATCTCAAAGGACAAAAAAAAATCATAAATATGATAGCCACGAGAAAAACATAAATACAAATTGAGATATGGAAAGAGAAGATAGTGCTGAAAAATGCAACAAGAAATTCTCAATTTGATTTTCCTTTAAATTGAGAACATTCTAATTTCCACATCAGCAGACAACTTGGATGCATTTAACTGAGGTGACATGGCTCTTGTCACTCAGTGAACTTAGTAAATTCGAGTTAGAGGAGTTAGATTTGAATTAAGCATGTGTGATTTCTAATTTGTAGCAATCAAGGTCAATTCTTTCAAGTTTTTTTTAGTTAAAATATTTCTAACTATTGGGGGAACTAGTGGAAGGTCAGTTAAGAAATGGGACTTCAGTCAAACTCAATGATGATCTAGCTAACTAATCAATCAACCCAAATAGCTAGTGCATGCAGAGAATTCAAGTTCCTCAACTATGGTGGATATTCCAAGGCAGTGTAACATCAGTTATAGACTAGTCTTGAGTGCACATGTGTTGCACGCAGTCAGATGATCAACCTTGGGAATTGAGCAATCAATTTGAGGAATTTCCTAAATAATAGGGACATAATTTCTCAAGGAATTGTGTAAGGAAATAGGGGCTCAAGCAGAGGCAAAAATTTCCTAAGTCGGGACCATAGCTTCTCAGTGAGCAAAGAGATAGGTTATTCACTTTCAAGTTGTGCTCAGTTCAGAAAAGTAAAAGTAATACATCTCAATTCATCATATTAATGCAAGCAAGAATTTGGGTGTTTAACAGAGTTCTTTCCCTGAAAAAAATATTGTGTGCATGTGTGTTATTTCTAATTGCGTGTTTGCAATTGATGTTCTAAATTGCGAATTAATTTCTGCAAAGAAGTAGAGTAAGTTTGTGTCTTGTGATTTTGATTAAAATTTCATAAGAAGTTGCAAATCTATATCAAAATTTCTACATGGTATCACAACAGGATTCACATTAGAGCAAGAATTTTGAAGTTGTTTCTCAGGAGAATCAAATTTGAACTTTAATGTAGAAATATCTCTTCAGAGATGAGAATATGACCTTCAATGGGATGAGGCTAGAGTATGCCTTGGAAGGAAGCTCTAATTTCATCACATGTAGGCAGTATTGGATGACAATGGCTTGTTATAATACATCAAGACAGATGTTGCAAAACTACAATCATTTGAGGCCTAGAACCTTTCTCAGTGGAAGAAAGATGTAGCCAAGGCGAGGAGAATAATCTTAGAGGGAGTGTGAGATCGCATTGTCTCAAATATCCATGGGAAAGAAACTCCTTTCACAATGTGAAAAGCATTGATAGAAATTTTCGAGAATAGTAGTGATCACAGGAAGTTGGCACTCAAGGATAAGCTTTAAAATATCAAGATGTAGAAGAATGAAATTATTCCGCAGTATCTAAGAAAGTTCACATAAGTTTGCGATGAACTTGGAAGGGATGGTGAAAATGTTGCAAAAGATGACTTGGTAAGTCTATCCCTTCTAGGCCTTCACAAGAGCTGGCATAGTTATCAAGATTCAATGAACGGGAGGGATAAATAACCGAATTAGGAACTCTTATGGTATGATTTGGTACAAAAGGAAATAAGGCAGAATACCAAAGATGGAACTTCATCCAAGGGCGAGGATGAAGAAACAACTTCATTGGTTGGAAAGGGAAAGAAGGGAAAAGGAATAAATCTCAATCCAAACTAGAGTCCAGCAAAGGGGGAAAGAAGAAAAATTTGTCCAAAATTAAATGTTTCCATTGTCATGAATTTGGGCACTATGTGATGAAGTGTCCACACAAAAAGGCAAGCAGGAAGACCTCAAGAAGAGTAGTAGGTGAAGCTTTGGCTTCACAGTTCGATCTTGACTTTACCCTTATTACATGCATGGCCAGCACAATACTGGGGAGTGTGTGGTACTTGGACTCAAGTGCATCGTTCCATGTGTCAAGGTGTATAGAGTTTTTCAGTAAATTGGAAGAAAAAAATTTGGAGATGCACATTGAGTTGGGGGGTGATGGAAGGTACAGTACAACCGGGGTTGGTACAGTCACCTTTCAGAGAGAGTTGAGATCCCCTCTTAGACTCAAGGATGTCATGTTTGTTCCAGGCCTAAAGAAAAATCTCATCTCTGTTGCAATTTTGGAAGACCATGGTTGTGATGTGATCTTTGGCAAAGGAAATGAACTCCCGAGACACATAGCCACAGGAAAAGTGAAGCATATCGGGATTCATGTGAAGAACATGTATAAGTTAGATGTTGAAGACTTTTTTGCATTGAGCACTAATATGGAGAAGGTGCAGAGTAGTGATGTTGGTGAAAATTAGCACAAAAGACTTGGTCATTTGCATCATGGCACCCTGAAGATTATGCATCAAATAACCATAGGCCTCCCCAAAGGAGCACAAGAGTAATAGGATGTATGCAAAGGATGTACCTTGGGGAAGTACACAAAATCCACATTCCATGATTGGGACAGCAAAGCACATGTAATCCTTGAAAGGATCCACTTTGATGTTTGTAGACCTTTCTTGACAGCCTCCACTGCCAGACACAAATATTTTGTCATTTTTATTAGTGACTTCTCACGGAAGTGTTGGATCTTCTTCATGTTGAATAAATATGATACATTCTCAAAGTTCGTAAAATTCAAGGCACTAGTTGAGAAATAAACTAGTAAGGAGTTGAAGCTCTCACGAGCAATAATGGAGGTGAGTATGTGTTGAATGAATTCAAAAATTTATGTGTGAAAGAAGGCATTCAACGAGAGCTGACAGCACCCAAAAACCAACAACAGAATGGGGTGGTTGAGAGAAAGAACCATAGCATCGTGGGATTTGTGAGGGCTATGTTACATGACCAAGGCATACCACTACATTTGTGGGTAGATGCATGCAACACAGCAATCTATTTGGAGAACCAGAGTCCTCATTGGATTCTAGGCATGATTATATCGAAGGAGGATTTTTTGGGGAGAAATTTGGTTGTGTCGGACTTTAGGATTTTTGGAGCCTCTGTTTAATTCCATGTCCCCAAATAATCAAGGAATAAGCTTGAGACGACAGCAAAATTGGTGGTATTTGTGGGTTACACAGAAACTCCTCACAACTACAGTGTGTACTTTCCATCCCTCAAAATCATAGTTATATGAAGGGATGTAAAATTTGATGAGGAGAAAGTGATGTGGTGCTCTCTTGAGAGGGAGATTCAGATCCCACCAGAAGAGGAGTTGTTAGATCCAAAGGAGGAGCCTCAAGAAGTTGTGGAGCAGCCAAAAATTGAGGAGCAGAGAGTGGAGACAACCACTCAAGCAAAAACATCCAAAGAAGGCATAAAAAGAACCAATCTGAGAGACTTGTGCAAGATGTGAGGGAGAATGTGGGTTCTCCTTCAAATTTTCACAGGAAAAGAAGGTGATCTTATCAATATATTGGTTACATGGCTCTAATAATTGAGCTTGTAGATACTGAGCCATCCTCTTTGAAGGAAACAGAGAGAAACCTGTATGGGTCGATGAAATGGGTAGGAATATGAATCCATTGTAAGGAACAATGTTTGGGAAGTGGTACCAAGACCAATAGATAAATCAGTTGTGGGTTCGAGATGGATATTCAAGGTTAAGCAAGCAGTAGATGAAAGCATAGAGATTCATAAGGCCATATTTGTGGCCAAGGGGTACTCTCAAGTTGAGGGAATTGACTATGGGGAGACCTTTTCTCTTGTAGCAAGGTACTCACTCATTAGATCAATTATTTCTCTATCTATGCAGATGGGGTATAATATCCACCAGATGGATGTAAATAAAACATTTCACAATGGGGTTATTGAGGAGGAGGTGTACATCGAGCAACCAGAAGGTTCTGAGACTTTTGATCAAGATTCCCACATGCGCAGACTCAAGCAATCATTGTACGGTCTTAAACAAGAACCCCATGCTTGGTACACCAATGTTGACAGTTATCTCACTGGTTTGGGTTTCACCAAAACTGAGGCAGATGAAAACATCTATCGTATCTTGGTATAAGGTAAATTTCTCATTATTGTCTTATATGTTGATGATTTGATTTTAACCGATGATGAGCAGTTGATCAGATATTGCAAGGAGTACCTTGCAAGAAAATTTGAAATGATGGACATGGGTCTCATGCACTACTTCCTTGGGTTGGAAGTATGTCAAGGTGATGGGGAATTGTTAGTCTCTTAAGGAAAGTATGCAAATGATATATTGCAGAGATTCTACGTGGAGAGTTGTAAACCCATGGAGATACTTCTAGCAACCAATTGGAGGAAGGAGGATGCCACTTCAGGTGAGGAAGTGGATGCTACCATTTATTGACAACTACTGGGTTCACTGATGTATCTTGTGAACACACAACCAGATATGTGTTACGCATTCAACCAATTGCGCCAAGCGATGGTTAGGCCAACCAAATTATTTTGGAAGGCAGTTAATCTTGTTTTACGGTGCCTCAGAGGCACTACTAAGTTTGGACTATGGTAAGATGGACAAAGGGAGTGAAGTTATGTGGCTTCACAGATGTAGATTGGGCGGGGAGTCCATAAGACTGAAAGAGTACATCAAGTGGAATTTTCAATGTTGGGTCCGTAGTTATTTCCTGGTACAGCAGGAAGCAAATATCGATGGCGCTCAGCTTGGCAAAAATAGAATACATGGTTGCAAATCAAGCAACATGTGAGGCAGTTGGTATGAGAAAGATACTTGTGGGACTGCTTGGTCAAATGATGGATCCAACTATGATCTACTATGATAATCAAAGTTGCATCAAGCTCTCTGAGAATCTTGTATTTCACAATCGATCCAAGCACATAGATATCTGGTATCACCATTTATGGGACTGTGTGCAGAGGTGAATAATGTTGCTACAATACATTTCAACATAGGAACAAGATGTTGACATTTTGACAAAGGCCTTTTCCAGAGGGAAGTTTTAGCTCCACTGGTGCGGGATAGGGGCGGTTGATAATCCCTTTCTTGCTGAGAGGCAGTGTTGAAATTGTAGCAAGAAATTCTCAATTTGATTTTGCCTTGATTAAAAGGAGAAAAAAAATGAATTTCCACATCAGCAGAAAACTTGGATGCAGTTAACTAAGGTGGAATGGATCTTATCACTCAGTTAACTCAGTAAATTCAAGTTAGAGGTGTTAGAGTTAAGTTAAGCATGTGTGATTTCTAATTTGTCGCAATCAAGATCAGTTATTTCAAGTTCATTAGGGGAGTTTTGAGGTATAAAATGGGCCTCCTAAGGAAATTATAAAATAGTAGTGGAAAAAATAAAATAATATTAGATTACATCATCAACTTTTAGAGGGAAAAAATAAAAAACTATTTTTTCAACTTATCTCCTTATGAGTTTACTCAAATTTTGATCGACAACACTCGTTGGATGTAGAATTTGATTCCTCATCCAAGGAGTAACCATGCTGCATATTTTTTATGGACCCTGATACATGAAAAATGAGAAATACATGAAAAATGTGATTGATTCCTCATCCAAGCAGTAACTATGCTGCATATTTTTTATGGACCCTCCTACACGAAAAATGAGAAATACATGAAAAACATGATTGCAATCACATTTTTTCATGTATTTCTCATTTTTCGTGTAGCAGGGTCCACCGAAAGTATGCAATATGGGTGCTACTTGGATGAGGAATTAAATTTTTCATCCGACGAGTACTCATGCTCGAAATTTGAGTAAAACCTTAGGGAGATAATTTGAAAATACGAGTTAAAAAAGTAGTTTTATTATTTTATTATTTTTTATTCTTTTTACTTTTTTACTCCAAAAATGGTGAATCATCCCCCATGGTTGACATCATCATCTTGAATCCTATTGTTTCTTAAAAGAAATATTTTGGTTGTACATTTTTCTTGGGGGCCATTTTAGACCTCAAAATTCCCCTAATGATTTTCACTTAAATTAGTTCTAACTATTGGAGGAACTAGTGGAAGGTCAGTTAAGCAGTGGGACTTTAGTCAAACTTAGTGATCATCCTGTTAACTGGTCAATCAACCCAAAATATCCAATGTATGCAGAGAATTCGAGGTCCTAAGTTGCGGTGGATATTTCAAGACAGTGTAACATTAGTTGTAGACTCGTCTTGAGTGTACAGGGGTTGCATGTAGCCATATGATTAACCTTAGGAATTTCGCAATCAATTTGAGGAATTTCCTAAATAATAGCGACCTAATTTCTCAAGGAATTGCACAAGGAAATAGGGACTCAAGCAGAGGCATAAATTGACTAAGTCTGGGTCAGAGCTTCTCAGTGTGCAGAGATATAGGTTATTCACTTGCAGGTTATGCTCAGATAAGCAAAGAGATTTTAATACATCTCTATTCATCATATTAATGCAAGTAGACATTGGGGTTCTTAGTAGATTTCTTTCCCTGGAAAAAATGTTGTGTGCATGTGTGTTATTTCTCATTGCATGTTTGTTATTGATGTTCTAAATTGTGAATTGATTTCTGCAAAGCATTAGAGTAGGTTTGTGTCTTGTGATTTTGCTTAAAATTTCATAAGAAGTTGCAAATATACATCATAATTTCTACAGATAGGACAAAAGTAGTTTCCTTCAAAGATAATTTTAACCTTGAAGTAGCTTATTTTTGGAAGATATAAGAGGAGGGCGAACGAATGAGCATCTCAAATTATGTAAGGGTAACCTCACTCTTTCCTAGACTTTTTAAAGAGGGAGATAATGAGAAGTTGGTGGTTTCAATAAAAGAAAAATTACAAACAATTCTACACAAAATCCCTAGCCTAGATCATTAGACAATCGAATTCTTCCTAATTTTCTATGAACTTCTTGAAGAGGATCTATTAAGGATTGTTAAAAAATCTAAAATCACAATAATGGCCTTTAGCACTTTCAACTTCACCTTCTTGACTCTAATTCAAAAGTAGGAAAAACCTAAATGCTTTGATGAATTCAATCCTATATCATTATGTAAGTTTATCTACAAAAAGTTATTCAAGAATGAGAATTTTTTTAATTTCAACTACACACACATCAATTTGATGTAACTTGGGTGGTCAAGAGAAATGTTTTTATCCTTGGCACCTGGGTCCAATTCCTACATCTGGCATGTTTGAGCTCATAATGTGTATATCCTTTTAATGGCTTTGAGCCTTGTTGTTTGTGAGTCCCTCCATGACTAACACATATATAATTCCTCACATAGAACATAAAGACATCTTAAATATATATTTTACTTATGCTGAATATTAAAATATTTTATTTACGGTCAATATTGAAATTTTTATGTTTTAATAATTTTTCCATTGTCACATGTTGATATTCAACTCCACACTGAAAGAATTACACTTCCCTCGTAATCTATTGTAGAAATCACCTCTCAACACAACAATGTTCTATGATTAAAGTAAATTGTTTTTTATTGCGATGATACTCATTATTGTGATGTGCCCCTCATATACACTATGTGTGTCATATATTCTATAATAAAAAGCTCTTGTAACTCTCAAAAAAAATTGAAATTGTGTACATAATCATTGGTGATTCTATTTGTATCATTTCAAATAGATGGTAATCAAGGTTCATGCAATTTTTATTGATACTAGAAGACACAACTTGGAATTTGACAAGTTTTAGGCCATTCAAATTTTGCAATTCCTAACATAAATTATTATTTTTCAATCAAAATTAAAGAAAAGTGAGCATTCTTGAATTTAAAATTATGGCCCAAAAATGGCATTTCAATGACAAGTTGTTTCAAAGCCTATACTTTCTAATTGAATATAATTCACATAAATTCATCTTAACCCCATATTTATAAAACACTAAGAGGCATCAAATTCTTTATTATGTCTATTTTTCAACAATTTACACTAGTTCTAAGTTGGTTGTAGTCACGCTCAACTCTGTGTAACTCAAAATTCACAACTTTTAAAGATATGGACATGCAAAAATACATTTTTTTATTGTTGTTAAAATATTTATATTTATATTATAAAACTTTTAAATAAATATAATTCCCTATAATATTTTTGTTTATAAACAAATTGGTATATTTCCTTATTTTAATTTATAGACAAATTGATGTATTTCCTTTCTTTTTTTATATAAAAACTTATATATCACATATAATTCACATAAATACATCTTAACTCCATATTTATAAAACACTAAGAGGCATCAAATTCTTTATTATATCTATTTTACAAAAATTTACATTGGTTATGAATTAGTTGTAATCACGCTCAATTCTGTATAACTCAAAATTCACAACTTTTAAAGATATAGACATGCAAAAATACACATTTTTTTGTTATTATTAAAATATTTACATTTACATTATAAAACTTTTACATTTATATCTTACTTTATAATATTTTTGTTTATAAACAAATTTGTATATTTCCTTTTTATATATATAGAAACTTTTATATCACATGTACATTAAATATCACTCTTTTCCATATAAAAATATGTAAATACATATTTATATTTGATTAACATATAATATTACTATTAATTTTTTATAAATATTATATTTATTTTACATTGACACAATTATTACCCACATCTCTACTGCATCATGGAAGTGCATTATTACCCACATCTCTACTAGAATCTTACCATCACAGCATCGCATCAAAAAAATCCAATCATTCCATTAATCCTTAACACTAGGGTGACTTTGCTACAGAATTTGTAAAGGTTACTATAAGGTGTCAGCTTAGAAAAGAACTCTATGGTATATTTAATTCCATCTTAGTCACTTTATTAGTGAGCAAACGGTTGTTGGAAACCTGAGCTCTTCTCGAGGACATAATATTCTAGTATCAAGCTTAATTTCTCGGCGTAGTTCACTGACTTGGAGGAAGAACTCTTTGGCCAGTCAAAAGTGGTTGGAATTTAGACAAAAAAAAAATTTGTAGTAGTAGTGTTTGATTCATGTTTGTTATGGTAAAAATGCATTCAGCACCATCAAAACCTTTGGGGCACTCAAAATATTGAAGTTTAATAACTTTAACCTGGATTTTAAAAAATCCCTACTTAATTTTATTAAAATCTTTCCAAATTTCCATAATTTTCAAAACAAAACAAAACAAAACAAAAAACAATCTAATTAGAATATGGCATTTCTCACTAAGCTCCATTCTACAATTGACCATCCATCTCATGGAACTTAATGATGTCCGTAGTTTCGATTGATATGGAGAAAACTTTAATTCACAAATCAAGCATCGCATCCAAGCTTCATCGTAAATGTTCAGACTCAAGTCCGGTCAAAATAAAAACTTTCAAAAACAGAATATCCCTCACTTATAATATATGTATGGTGCATGTGTCAGCATAATTTGAGTAGGTACGAAATCATTGATCCTTCTCCTTGATCTAAAAAGGTAAAGGATATAAGATGCCATGTTCATGGTCAGAACACCTTGGAGAATCTATGATGTCATTTTTTTGTAAATTCTCAATCAGGGTTTGCCCCCTACAATGTTGTACAGAGGTGTCTTTGCAATTACGGAATTCAAATGTCAAATGGATCTAGCTCCACTGGATGTGGGATGTAGTGTTATTTTTCGCATCTATGTTCTATTTTTTGTGACATGTTGAGCTCATAATGAGTATATTGTTGTAATAGATTTGAGCATTATTGTTGCCTTAGCCTTGTAGCCAGAAGGATATAGGGTTTGCCTTGGGTACCATACTTAAAATGCGGGGAACTACTCAGAGATTTCCCCCAAAATACATTACCTTGTAAAAAAAATGAGTATTGAATTCATCGTCTTGATAAATGGGAAAAAGGTGGAGCATTTCAAGTAATTGCACTTATATTAGATTTCTAAAACTACAAGTTTCAATTTTTTCTCTGTTCATTTCTTATCATAATAGTCACACTATTAGTTCTCTCAATTTCCTATGTCATTGCTCAACTCCAGTTTTGAGTTATTTTTAAATCAACACACATTCAATTGTGTGATGATTGTCTTTTGATTTGACATATTCAATTAAGGTGTTAAACAAAGATTAAATGTTAAGAATATTTTCTCCAAATTGTCTACTGGCAAGAAAAGGTGGAACCAATATGTTGACGGGTTGAAATGTACCACCAACAACTAAGGGGTCTCCCTGGTGTGAAGTCCCAATTAGACCTCACATCATTTGGGATAGGAGCCCCATCCGGTATGTGGGCCCGGCTGCCACCATGAATGTTTTATGCTCTTGGTTATCAAATGAGAAAGTGCCTGAGTGGGGCAAGAATGAAATGCTCGGGCAACAAAACAAAATCAGCCCAAGATTGACAATTGTAGAAAGAGGTGAAAATAAGTCTCAACAACAATAAGAAGAGATATATGATGAGAGGGATTAGTGAGCTAAAACCCCATCAGACATAATAAACAAGAACATTCCAGAAGTCAATTGCAAAGTAGTTCACAATAGGTCATTGACATGGCAAGGAAAAAGTAAACACAAATTCGAAAGTGAAACATACATGCAACCACTATGTATCAATCCATAACATCTTGTGTATATGAAAGAACACATACAAATATGGTGAGGTACCAGACAGCTAATACAACCACCATGAGTAAGCATGGGAATCAATGCCAAAGATAAAAGAAAACATCTTATTAATATTGCTGCAACTTCAAATACATATCATGCAATTGGTCAATACCCAATAGTGGAACATGAGTTGTTCATACCGTTTCCTAATGCCAAAAACCCTAGCCCCACTGCAAATCCACTCTACCAGCTACCAAGAGCTGAGTGGCCCTAGCTCTATAGCATAAATCAGCTATCTATGTTGGCCTCAACTCAAGTGCTAAAGTCCATTCTCTATGAGGCATGAGGACACATTTATAGAGGTCAGGTGATTGTTCACCTACCATGACCCTTGACATTCCCTCATGCCCTTCCGGCTACCCTCCTGACTCTTGAGTTTCCCCACTTCTTTCTCAAGCCAAGAATGATTGTTACATGCCCACATCAGTCCCAACATAGTGGCTACTATAATGGTGGGTGAAATTTACATTATGATGAAAGAGAGAGGGGAGGGATGTAGAGGGTTATTGGAAACCCTAGAATGCTTGTTGCCCATATCTCACAACGATGTAGATGCTTGGTCCTGAAACCGACCTATTTTCTTGCTACTATGCTTCGCTCTCATTCATTAATCTTCTGGTGATGCACCTTCGATTTTACTAAAAGGTTCTTGGAACTTGGGAGGGCCCATCTAGCCTGTTGAAGGAAACCCTAGTTGTGCAAGCTCCACGAGGAACCCTAATCCCTTTGTGTAGACCAACATTATGTGCCCTTCCTTCCACCACGCAGAGGTAAGATAGCCTGAAATTGCCTATCTCATCCTTGTTTTGTGCTATCACCTGTGGACTCTCCTTCAACAATTCTCTTTCCCTTTTCCTGCCATGGATGCCTTGGAGCTAGCTTGACTTCAATATCTATTGTTGACCAAGATCATGCATTTTCGCAACATTGATACCTTGGGTCCTTTTAGAAATTAATTTGGCTTAAGTGTTAGCATAAATGGCATGGATCTTCCTTCGCAGCTTCAATCCTACACATGTACACAATCATTAATTAAGCATCAAGACAAAAGTATTTTGATGAAATACAAGAAATAAATATCACAATTAATAATGAACAAGAATTCTTAGCCTTGAAATTGTTTTCGATTTCTTGGTTAGAAATTTGTGCATTTCTCTTCTCCATGTTGTGGGATTGAGGTGGCAACATTGGTTGCCCTCCCTAAGCGATCAGACTATTATTGCAATACTATTTTCATGCTTCCTTTTCATCCTCACCCACATGTTCACCATTTTTTCATTACAATGTTTTAAACCTTTGCAAAGGTGCCAAGTGAAATTCTTTCAACACTATCATTGAATAAAACGGCCCTTTGCGCTCATTCGAAACTTGCACTTTCCCTGAATTGAATTCATATCTTTGGTTCTTTTATCCAACTAATAAGATGGCCTTGGCTCTGTAGTGGGAACAAGGACCCTTCAAAGACATAATTTTTCCAATGATATATGGTAGTCTATGGTGATTGTTCATTGGCACAAGCATTTTTTTGGAACTCGACAAACTACTTCATGCTACTGGAAAACAGTGCTTGATAAAATTCTTTCAATGCACGGGTTTCATTCAATGTACGCCAACCTGAACTCACACTCTCTTCAAGCGATACAAATTTTTTTGTTGAACACTTATTTTCCTCTTCCTCCAACTGTATTTGTAAATTTATTGAAGTCATCTTCATTGGAGGAACTATTCGTCTTTGCGCAACCCATAATGCTCAAACTCTGGGTAGTGCCTTCTCTATACGCCTACCTAACTTGTCAAGACCCATGGGTTTTAATCATAACAGGTTTTAGAGAGTTCCCTTTATCTCTACACTGTTGGAGTTGCTGCGTCGTTTGAGAACCCAATTGACAAGATGAGAAAGGCTCTTTTCGTTGTATAACTAAAAAAGTAAAAAAATATTGACTTCGAATAAAACTTGTGGGCTTGATTTTACAGTTTTCCCAACCAGTTGTGGTATCTTATAGGACTTCCCGCATAGTTTTTGAATTGGAAGAGTCGCAACAGTTGCTAGCTCCTTCGGGCATGTTTTTCAACTCACCTACCCTAGTAGAAGTCGTATAGTCGCACCCAAGTAGAGGTCGCATCTTTTCTCTGCTTTCACTAAGGTCTAAGAATGTGATGGCGTGACCTGGGCATAATTGTGACTATTTGGAGGTCACACAGCCGCATGTTGGCCAGATCACACTTCTATAAGCCTACCTGGGGCATTTAAATGCGAGCATGCAACTTTGGGAGGGAGAGAGATTTACGGGGTAGCCTATTCGCAATATGTAAACAAGGCGCAACCTAGGATTGTTTACCCAGACTAAACCATGACTAAGTCAAGTGACTAAGGCAGAGGTTGCATTTGGGGAATGTGATCTGATTGCACTCATCAGAGTTGCACCACAAGTAGGTCGCATCCTCCAGGTGTTCGGGTGCGATCCAAAGATGCCACGTCAGCAAGTCGCATTGATGGCGCTTTGTTAGAACTGTGATTTTTCGACCTGTTTGAGAGGGGATTGCGACTTATGGGGCTACTGGTCGAAAGTTGTAGAGGTCGCACTCCAATGGTCGGGCACATTTTTGACTTGGTGACTTATGATAATACCTGAATCGATGGAATTCATGGGGTCACAATGAAGCTTGGAATGTGTTTGTTGGAGATCATTTCTGCTATTTGCGTTTGAACAAAGCTTAAGCATTGCTCTCCTGTTCCTCTGAATCTAGCAGCGCCATAAACACCCAGCATCCATCATCCTTTCTTCGTTCTTGTGATTCCCATGGGAATTTTTTGAATGCATGGTAGTGTTGTCATGATTTTATGATTTTAATGGATGTTCAACCCCGAGTATGATATGCTTTCCAACGCAGATGTATTTCCGACTGCCAACCAATGTGATTGAATTTTGGACTCTTCCATCCAAGGTGGATGTATTTCCATAAATGGTCCAGGTGCTAGCGTGACCCGAATACGTGCCAACATCATTTGAAAAATTGTTGTATACCATGAAATTTGGGTATTTGAGGACAAGTTAGCAATTTGGTTGTCAAACGAAATCCATGCGGTGTTGAGTTTCATCCAAGACAGCTTGAAAATTTAAGAGCATGGGAAGCCTTTGAACCATAACACTAATGTTTTTTCTATGTATAGGAATGGCGAGATATAGATAGGCAAGGTCCTGAAGGTCTGAAGGCATTCCATGCAGTGCCATAGTTCAACTATAATCATTGAATCAATCTCCTATGCTCTGCTGAAATTTGATCACATTGTGCTCAGTCTCGATCTCCCTCTACAGCTTGATATTCCCTTTGAAGAGTCGAATTTGGTGGTCAAATAAGACCTCCTCAACGCACAACATTTTCATTTATAGGTATGGTTTGATATTTCTTCCATATGCATCATTTAGTCCACCCATTTTTAATTCCATCATAACCTTCTCGCCACCCTTGAGTGTGATGTGTGTCCTTGCGTTGTTTTAATGGGAGGCATTTTAACAATTACCCCATAATGAGCACTTTCCTAACTCCTTGTAATAGTGCTTAGGTTGAGAGAAAGATGATGGCGAAGTTGTTTCTACATATATCTATATATATATATATACACACAGCAACCAACGGTATGCCCAAAGTTAATATGTCTATTAACAAAATAGTCTTCCATTCTTACATTTCCTCGTTGTCAAAACCCTTCAAGTCTACGTTTGACATTAGTTTTTTGGTAAACGGTTGCCTCATTGGATATGTGCCCGAGCCACCTCCCCTTGATCCCTGTAGAGAAGGTGAAACAAAACCAATCAGTTTACCTAAACAACATAGACATGTATATATTTTCACGTAGAAGCATGTAACTTAATGAAAGTAATGGAAATAACTCATTAAAGGAACATGCATCCCAAGTATTCTAAACATGGAAAATTTTAGGGGCTAATACTCATAGGTGGGCTAATTTTCCATGATTTTTCCAAAAAAAAAATTGCCAATTTCCATTTTTCTAAAAACGATTCGCCCAAATTTTACAATATAAATTATTTTAGCTTAAAAATCGCCAACATTATATAAAGAATATATATAAAATCATTATATACTTGAATAATTTTACAAATATATAAATAAACATTGTATATTTTTCATATTAGGGACTAGCGATAATCAGCAATGCTTTTAAATTTCAAGATAATTTTCTATCCTTGAAATTTTCCCTAATTCCAAATTAAGGTTTCATACATTGTATGGTTGAGTAAATCATGCTTTAATTTGGAAATCAGTTTAGCATTCAAGCACATTAATAGGCTTACTAATTACAAGTGATCATGGTATTATATGAGGCCCAAGGTAATTTCCTACTCATAGGTTAAATGCCTAGAAATTTCTGCTAACACACATCTTAGAGATTGAGGACTAATTCAAACCAGGGTTGGCCCTTCAATCACATCTTCCAGAGTTATAAGGCTGCAAGGGAAAGATATAATTCCCACAGACCCTAATGCACATGATGAGGTGAAGGATCCGCCAAGGGCTTGAGGAAAATGTGTTGCTATGACTCTCATGATGATTCCATGTGATGCCAATGAGAGTGGAGCCCTAGAGGCATGCGAAGATGAGCTTCAAAATCATGAGAGATTCTTAATGCATCAATGCCTCCATTAATCTTTGAAACCCTAATGTGATCTTAAGGCCTATGTCTGAGATAAAGCATGATGTAGATGCAGTGTATGAAACGTGAGCAGGCGCGCTAAAGGGGTTGGATAGGCAAGGTCGCGGGGAGAGTAACCAGTTAGGGCCTTATCAAAACCCTAGTAACTTGGGGTGAGTGGTGGGGTACCCAAAATTTTGAATATACCCATAAATTTGGGTGGTGTTGTATCCGCTACAACAATTGGCGAACCACTGGTAGAATCCAGTATCTCTGTCAACACCACTGTAGTAGTCCGAGTGCGAATACTAATGCAAGGTAATATTGAACAGATGTTATGGGAACCTCTTGCATTGCCTCGACCTTTACAGATATGTGTAGGTTTTAACCCTGTACAGAAATTACTTGCATACGAATTCTAAAACACAGAAAATAAACAATGCGGGAGCATAACACATAAAACACATATAGATAGAGATTTTCCCCTAGATCCCAAAACCGGGACTACCAGCTTAATTTTTCATTATGTTCATTTCAAAGTTACAATACATATTTATACATGTTGAAGCATCCAATACCATGGACCGAAAACCATCGATAGGTCCGCCCAACCTAATATAGGGTCCAAAAAAAAATTGCCCAGTGAATTGCCCCGAACCCCATAGAGGGGCTACCCGCCCCCCTCAAACCCCCTTTGACCCCCCCGCTACGCAATCAGTGCAACAAAGGGGGGGCTCCACAATATGCCTTCCCTTTGTGTCTCAACTAGGTCTTTCCAGTCAATTAACACCCAATTAAAAGTTCACATGTGCTGGTAGTTGATGATGATGCGAAGAACAAGGTAGAGGGATTATTATATTCATAATTTTAAAAATGAGTTTCTGGTGTTGCTCCATTTCCAGTAGGCCTGGACAGTACCCCGGTGGAGTCACTCCAAGAAATCACAAACGTTGTTCCACTGCTAGCGAGCCTGGTCAGTACCCCGGTGGAGTTGTTGCCTTACCTCTCTGTGCAGGAAGCCTTTCTTGATCCTTTACCCTTTATTTGGTTTCATTTTATTTTATGTGTGAATTTTTAGTTATTTCTGGGTGTTCATTGCACCAGGACGAATGAGGGATCCCGACTTATTTTACGAGCAAGAGAGGTTGTTTCTTGTTTGACAGAAACTAAGAGATATCCTGATTTAGGTTTGTCTTTATGCCAAGCTTCCACACCTAATTTCCAGTTAGCAAGTGAACAAAGTACACAAGTTATTGCAACAATCAAGACCACGCTGAGAACGAGTTTCAAGTTATGGGTGTAGGTCATTCAAACTGATTAGGGCTCCCCACAAGAAATATGTTCTTATCTTCCCTGCTAATAAATTAGACTTGTAGGAGAGATATCCAGGATGCAATTTTAATGACTGGTACTAAGAGAGACTACCCATTGTCATAACCATCACAACTTCACACAATCATTAGAGCTAGGGTTTTAGCTCTAGGGTTAGGTGACCAGGGAGCTCTCCTAGGGTTTCAAACATGTGTGAAGAGATCAAATAAATCACTTTAGGGTATGATCAAGAGCGAACAGGTGTGAGAAAGCTATTCACATTACCAAAGGTTCAAGAGCTTCAGTTTCATGAAGGCTCATGTAGCGGTATGCAACATAGAGGGAATTTATAGGCTAGGTCAAAGGTGAGTGTGCACCAAGTGAGAAGGAAGGTGCATGATGCAAAGCAGCAGAGAGGGCTAATGACTCAATGTAATGCTATGTGCAAAAGATATCAACTAATTTCTATTAAATGATCAATGCAATGCATATGCAGATCTTTCACAGATGCCATGTAGCAATAAACAAATGCAAGGACATGAGTGCAAAATAAACATGCAGGGAACTAACTACCTATAGTAAGGAAAATGAAGCATGACAAATCATAAAGAAAATTATAATCAACCAACTAAAAAGAAAAAAACTAAAACCTAACTAGTTTAAAACCCTAAATCCTAATTTAACCAAAGCATAGGTCGCGTTATGTGAAATCAAACTTCCAATGCAACTACCACAGCAGTTCCCGACCTGCCAAAACAAGGATGACAATAATTGGAATTTGTGAAAAGAGTTTTGAAAAAAAATGCTTACCTATAAAGCATGCACAACAGAAAGAAAATCCCTTCTACTTATAGGGAAACGTTCCAGAAAAGGCCTTTCAAGGATAATTGCACTCCAATCCTGGTAAACCGAATCACAAGCATGAAATTTATAGTCATCCAGCCATGACATACATCCGTCCATGCCTAACCCTAAATCCAATTCAAGTAAGGCAAGATAATATCGACTAGCAAAGGAATCCGCCATATTAATCTGATCAGCAACCCTATCATGGCATAGAGGATGATCAACTTGATAACTTTGAAAAGAGGAGATTTTGCCACGTGTAACTGAGATCCCTGAGGATTCAAACACAAAAACCATAATTTCAGAATTCCCAGCTTGAAATTCTTCATAGACTTCGTCCAGAGCACGAGGACCTGACATAGCCATTAACGAAAGCTAAAGTGCCTCATTAACTTGACAAATCTATGAACCTTCAAATGACATGCCATCAATTATTGATAGCTTTGCAAGATTTGTAGGTGGATGTATGTGGTTATCGTTGGTTTTGACCGGACAACTCTCAATGAAAATATTGTGAATTGGATCTAATGTCTGATTATTGATAGATTGGCAGCTTGACAGATCAGATTCTCTAAGTTCCCAAAAATGAATTGAATCAACCGGAAGGGTCTCAGGAAGAGGGGAGGTAGGGATATCTTCACCTTCCCATATAGGAGATCGTAAGGTATCATTTTATTCTGTATGTTGACAGACTGTGTTGCTGGGAAACAATCAAAAAGATCCTAGACAATGGCCAGAGCACTCCCTTCAGCAAACAAATTAGGGTATAGAGGTTGATGTGCATCAGCTGAAAGGTGATGGAAAGATTTGCTCAGAGTGACATTTCCTGCATCAAAATATTTCCAATATGAGATCACATCTAGCAAGATGATGTTGAGAGGAGCGTGATGTGCAGAAACCCTAATTCAACTTGTTTTAGGGGCCTCATCAGGAACGTGAGAACCTGACATAACCGTCAATAGAAGCTGAAGTGTCTCAACTTCCTGATGAGTCCCTAAACATTCGAAAGGCGGGTCATCAAATTTTTGTTTCTTAGTAGGATCAACAGACGAATACGTAGGATATCACCAGAGGCATGAGTGAATATAGTTATGGTAAAATGAGAATCATTGAAACCACCAATTTGATCAAGGTGGGTATCTGACACATAAATCTCTTCTTGGATTGGGAGTGAAGAGGGATTAATGAGAGAACCATCTTAAGCTAGGTGAGATGTATGGCCCTCTTCTTCACATGTTAAAGATTGCAAGTGGGAAAAATCAGGCATAAGGGATTCAAAATCTGCATCCCTTGACTGTGAAACATCACTGCCATGTACGTGATCACAATCAATGTGAGAAAGATAAAGATGTGAATGATGTGAAAGGAACCGATGGTGAAGTAGACCCATGGACTAAATCAGGGTAGAATGGATGCACAAGATTAGATGAAGGGGCACTGATCGTACCCAGACTTACATCCTGCCCATTTATGTTTGCCAAAGGGAAAGACAGATTTGTAGGCCTGATGTGGTCCATGGATTTGATAGGACAGTCAACTTTACTTGAGACAATACTAAAGCCATCATGTAAAAGTGAATGAGATTCTGGAATATAGTGTGACGTATGTTGAATGGACTCGATCGAGGTTCCATCAGCAAGAAGAGATGTTATGTAATTTTCAGATTCAAGATCAAAAGGATGTACGAGGGATTTAGAGTTGAGACCATGAGATACATTTCCCCGAAAACATTGTTCATCGTTTGAACCATTTATGGCCAAAATCTTATTATGTAACAAGTCAAGAGGAGGATGAGAAATCCCACAATCAGTAATCTCTTCCTTGGAGGCTTGAGGTTGTTCCAGATTCAGAGTGATAGGTAAAACAAGATTACGGGTAGAATCTGGACACTTTGTAATCATAAAATTATGATGATACTCATGCGAAACAGGACTTGTTTTTAATTGAAAATTTTGTAAAGAAACGAGAACCAATCATTGAAAATTTATATTCAAATACACCCAGTCGACATCACTTTCAGGAAATTCAAAACAAAGATGCACAAATCTGAAAGCAAAATCCTCTAAATATTCTTTAGGTTTCATCCTAAGCTCATTTATCCTCTTTAACACATCTTGAAAATTGTACCTGTCAAATTCTTGTTAGATCTTATCGATGAGTTTCTTGAATGAATGAATGGACGTCGTTTGAAACGTGTGACACCATTTCTTGGCGCGACCTTCAGGGGTGAGTGAGAATAACACACAAGCAAACTCTTCATCGCCGATCTCAAAAGATTCACAAAACTCGAGGAAATCATAAATGTGCTCGATTATGGGTGTTCCATCCTCACCATCAAACTTTAACTGAGACAAGTGATGGAGTTGCTCCTGGGGAATTGAAAATCAAAAAATAGACAAACCAGATAAACACCCCAGGAGCAAAATTCTAGTTGGATCCATTGTTATAGACATTTTTGGGCACTGCAACTCCAATCATAAATGTCAATAAACCAAGGGCTCTTAAGTCCGTAAAAGTGTTGTTCCGACCCCTAAAATAACAAGGTCAAATGATTACATCTTCTCCCAGAAGTTCTCCATGAAAAACTACTCAGAGCTGGTCAAAACTCGACCATTTCACCTGCTCCTTAGGCAAAGTGCGTTGCATCCCACCTGAATACACATAGTAGGTGTGATGCATGTCAAAAAACCATTCTATGAGGTGCGATGGGCGAGAGTGGACAATGGCAGGGTCAATCCGCAAGGTGGAGGAGCATGGAATCTTCCAGAAACTTCTCATGTGACACTTGCCTCTCTGAATTCGACCAGGGATGAGTAAGAGATCATCAATCTCCAAGTGGAATCCAGAACTATCAGAGAGAAGACACTAATCAAATCTCAAAAGTTGACTCACCCTCCTTGCAAACATCTATATATGGATCCCTCATCCCAGAGATCCGGAGGCTGGAATTTTTCATCTTGTAAGGAAGTGCTGCTGGTTTCTTGGTGCAATATCATAGTGTTGGGTGATCTAAGCTTTTCATAAGGTGAAGAAGGGCTTTTTGCTAAGAGAATGATGTTGGGTCAGAGCAATTGGTTGTAATTCTCTTGGCTCTTTCTTGATCATCAATAAAGCTATTCAAGTTTTCCTCCATACTCTTGTATGATTTATGTTTTATGCATTTGTATGGTCAATTTACATCTGATCCTATATTGTTTATGATAATAGATCTATGTTCTTGGATAGTATTATGCTGCTTTGATTCTACAGGTGCCCTGTGAAGCTGGGTAGACAAGGAAGCGAGTAGCAAAAGATCTATCAGAAGGGAGAGGAATCAAACAAGGAACCAAGCGCAAGACAGAGGTTGGTCTCCTTTATTCTTCTCTCATCTATTTCTCATAAAGGAAAACAAAAGTGGTTTTAGTTTGTTTGTTTCTAAGGTAGCTACCAGCCTTAGTGGGATTAGCAGCTCTGCATAGACACTATTCCCGGTAACAAAATGGCGACTCCGCTGGGGAGCGAATAGATTGTTTGTTCATCTACATTTATTTACTTTATAAACTTACAGACGGAGTCCTAAGTCAAGCCAGCTAGCCTTCGAACTGCATTTGCTATGCAAGTGCAAAGCAGATCAACACTGCTTCAGTCAATCTCCGGGTTTTGTTTATGAATTAAACAATTGATTTACAAGCTCTCTAATTGCCCTCGTGGTGGCTCTAGTAACCTCTTTAGATCTACCCCTATGATTGATTTATTGATTACCACTTGCTCGGCCAAAATCCCTGAACTGAACTGCAAACTGTGACCCGAAACCCAATCAAAGTCTCGTCCCTGGTCCAGCGCACTGTCTGTTCTGTTAACTTCAAATGCAGTGCACTTCCCGAGTGTAGTAGGTGCGTTGCATTTCAGTTTCACTATGTTACATGTGCACTGATCAGACAAGGCCTTGTTCCTAAATTTTGGTTTTTGTGTTCACTCTTTTCAGATCTATTCAGTAGTTTTGCTACCTGTAGTCAGTACACCTCTGTTTGAAACCCCTTTCCTTGTTGTTATTCCACCTCCATTGTGCAAAGAACTGTAAATGTTTTTATGTATTTTTTGAGTCATTTTCAGTTCTCCTTTACAAAGAAGTAGCATAATTGTACTGTCATTTCTTGATTTGAAAGTGTTGCAAGTGTCTTTTTCAGTCATAGAAGAGAATCCGATTGTTCTTGATAGTTGATTACACTGTTACTCTTGTATTTGATCTGAATTAGTAGTTTTTACTAGTGTCGAAAGCAAGTTTTCAATTCCAAATCGCAAAGTGTCGTCATTGTCTTCATTTTGTTTTGAAAAAAAACTTGTTAGTAATTGTCGCTTTGAAAAATAATTCAGATTTGCACATTAGCTTTCTTGTTATCGTTCACACATTAAGAAGGCTGAAAACAAATACATGCATGTGCATTTGCATTTAGACTGTTTGTTGGTTTTATTTAGGACAGTGCATATAGTGTGTGCTCTTTACTCTTTGTTGAAAGAACGACATCTCTCTTTCCTTAGTAGCTAGGATTTTCATTTGGGAAAAGAATATTAAACGACTGTTTATCATCTTAGATTGAATTTTAGGAATTGTACATCTACATCACGCGGTGAACCTGAAAGGAAAATTTCTTAAGCAAGATCAACTATAAAATAAATTTAATCAATCTAAAAACGCTTTGGAACCTAACGCACAACATCTAGAATTCTAGGCTAGAGATGTATTCCGGAGTCGTAAAGCCTCGTAACTATTGTTTTCACTGTCGGTGGGTGATTCCTCCACTTTGAGACGATAAGTGCCAGTACGGCCTTGTGCTCCCACGTACCTTCGAGTATATTTTGGAAGACCACAATAGGCTTAATCCTTTATCCATAGGAAGTCGTGTCTGTCGCCCTATCGATCGCAATGCACTGAACGCAGCATTCGGAAAGATTGACTGCCGTACCGTAAAAAGTATTCTGCAGTTTTGCGATTGGTTTGGTAATCCCTCTGTCTAGATTTCCAGAGCAGTCCCTTTCGTTCCTTTTCAGACTCCTTAACGGAAAAGGTCCATCTGAGCACTTGTCACTTCAGGCTCATTAAAAATCGAAGGCGACTAGAGTCATCTTTTGTTTTTTCTCGACTCTTAAAAATTGAAAAAACAAGTTGTGTCAAAGCGTCTAAAATTTATTTTAAACAGAATAATTATCACCTTTCCTACGTTGGTCTTAGGTTGAGAAAAATGGAATCCGCCAACCAAGGAGTTCCCCTTGGAGGAATTCCTAGTCCCTTCTCCTCTTGGGGAGATGTTGGTGCACCCCATATGGCCACATTGTCAGTTCCAGGATTGACAATTGGCTTGTCTGTATGGCTCGTCTCAACCTCCGTCATTCAAAACACCGCGATTCCTGAACAATCGAGTCAGCAACTAAACGACTCCAGAGTTACCCCCCAACCTTTTACTTCGTCCAATTCTTCCTCTCCTCCTTCCTCTTCGCTTGATGAAGCTGGTAAAGCCAAAAATCAAGTACCTGAGAAGAAGAAGGAAAAGAAGAAGAAGAAGGAGCCAAAGGCGAAAAGGGGCAACCAAGCATCGTCTAGCGAAAATCCACACACTGCATCGACCATGCCTAAATCGTCATGTGTCATTTGCAAAGGAGACCACTATCATCGAAATTGTCCTTGCATCCCTCGGAGCTTAAGGGACTGGTCTCCTCGTTTGCACAACTCGGTGTCGTCAACCTCTGATGATCATGTTGAAAATACACCGTCAATTAGTGAAAGTGAAGCCCCTGGAAAAAAAGGAAAATGTAACTTTCCTTGCAAACTGTGTGAAGGCGATCACGCCGTCCATCATTGTCCCTTCTTAGATGAGGCTAAAAGAGTTTTGGATGACCATCCGGTTTCACCGTTACGGCTTCCTCCTAGATATAAGAAACTCTTGCCGAGTCCGTCACTAGTTGAAAATCCGGCTGACACGCCCTTGTGGTCGGCCGAAGCATCTATCATTGAAGAAAAACCATCTGAATCCATACCAGATGGAAGTCAAAAGGTCGAGGTGGCAGTTGACCCGGTCTTGCCTTCAGAGGATCCATCTTCAGATGATACAATCACCGAAGAGAACAAGAACGACACTGTTCAAATTCTCTTCGTAAACACAAACTCCGATGAACATGGGGGCAGTCTACCCGTTCCTTTACCGCAGGAAGGAATTTCTTCAGAGTCATATCCGGCCGTCTATTCGGTCCCACCTCCAAGCAACCTAGTTGTTTCCTTTGACTGGAATCTACTAGGCAGACCCCGTTTACCGGCTAGTGTACCCTTTCGAATCATTGCTCAAATATATAGAATAGTCATGGCCGGTACCATCATAGATGAAGGGGCTTCTGTGAGTATCCTTTCCTCAACTGCTTGGAAAGCGCTTGGTTCGCCATCGCTTTTGCCTGAAATGAGAAATCTAACAGGCTTTGACAAAGGAACCAGTCGACCGTTAGGGATCCTTCCCAATGTTCTGATAACATTGAGAGGGAAAACCATTCACATGAACGTAATGGTAGTCCAAGGACCCCTGTATTATAATCTACTCCTTGGACGAGACTATATTTATTGAATGGGAGCCATTGTCTCCTCACTCTTTAGAGTAATGTGTTTTCCGCACAAAGGAAGAGTGGTCAAGGTCGTAGACTAGCTTTCATTCCCTGATTCACGCATAGCAAATAGTCATATACCATCCCTGAATGGTCTTTTCACGCTAGGAATGTCTCATCAATCACCAGTCCATCCACCTGATGAGCACGAGTGATTCAGGGGACATGACTGAAACCCAGGGGGGCATGCACCTTGGTCTGCTTCGGTAGGAAAACTTCAGGTATAGGGTAGGTTTCCGCGAGGGATATATGACTAGTCTGACACACCCGTCCGTTTAGGAAAATGGGGATTATGCTAGAATAAGATTCCCTCGTCAAAGTTATGTGAGTGGAGGCGTCTGCACCACTCACCTTTGTCTATTTCGGTAGACATCACCGAAGAAGTTTTTTGTCTATAACACAGATAGAACAATCTTTGGTAACCTGAAAAAGGTAGGCCTTTCCCGATAAGACAAATGTTTTGTCTGCAAATTGAGGGGTAACCTGAAAAGGTAGGCCTTTCCTGATAAAATAAATGTTTTTTCTACAAATTGAGGGGTAACCTCGAAACTTTATTTCACTATACCTGGGGGCATGCAAACCTTTTGGAATGCAAGCGAAGAGCGACCATTTATTTTTTAAATTTGTAGGTCCTATAACCCTCTAAAATCGTAGGATTGGTCGTTTCCTAACTTGCATAAAGAAAGGATGTGGGGCAAAGCTTTGAAAAAATCCCATTTTTAGATGAGACATTCTTATTTTATGACTGGATCGAGCAGTTTTAACGCGGACTTCAAGCTCGTTAAAAAATAAACATAAGCATTGAGAAAGTGTTTCCCCCAGCGTTTAAGCTCATTTTAAAATAAAAAATGAACCAAATTCCGGTAAATAACCGGCGTGAATGTATTATTTCAGCCTTTAAAGCCTTGGTCGTGTTCTCATCATCACCTCCACTCTGTATTGGCCGATCATTCACCTCCACTTGATTGTTTACCCCTTTTGAGGAACAACTGCGAAGAGTGATCCTGTTAGTCACACTTGTAACACTGTCGTGATTGGAAAATTCCAAACCTTACCTGGAATCAGCTGCTACCCGAATTTATCACTCGTTCCTCAAAGACGAGTCTCCTTTAAGCTCTTTTCAACTGACTCATAAAATATGAAAAGATTGCCAAGCCATTGGCCTCTCCAGCTCGTTAAAGTGACAGGAAGTGTTATCCATCCTTTAGATTTTAATCTTTTTGGACCCGAGGGATTATTACACAAAAATATCGAGCGCTTGTTTTGTTCGGCTCGTTAAAAGTACCGAAAATTCATCCCTTTTGTATTATTTTACACTTTTTCGGACTTAAGGGATTAGATGACGAAAAATGATTTTTGGAGTTTCCTTTACGTCCCTTTTCAAACTCTCTAAAATTAAAAAGGACCGAGTTATCTTTGTCGTTAAACTCGTTAAAACCTAATAGCGACGAACTTGTCCATAACAGACAAAAACGAGTTTCACTATCGCTAGGCTCGTTAAAACATAGCGATGGGTTTGCCCGAAGAGAAAATTATAGAACAAGCATATGTTATCCTCCTCAAGCTTGACAAAAATAAAGAGGTACTGGTCAGCAATGACTGGGGAAAAATTGGGAAGAAAACTTGAAGAAACTTTGTTGGTAGCAAGTCTCTCTTCAACATGACACTTTCACTTCGCATCCAAGTCGGGTTGGGTTGTTCCATTCACTGGTCACATCACCATGGTTCCATCACACCATCCACATTTGGGGTTAATGCTACCGATCCATCATGTTAGTGTCGCCGATATGTTCAAGAGAAGTAGCTCAGAGAATTCACCTGTGTCTCACCCACTGCAATACATTTACGCTCCATTCTTTCATGACCGCCACCCTGAACCTTATATCACCATATCGTTTTCACCTCCATTAAAATCATTTGCTCCATTCTGTGTCATTGATGTGGGATTCGCTAAGGCCCTCCTATGACGGATCGCTTCTTGTCGACATCAGCTCATTATCCAAGAAGTCGATCTAGGAACAACCCTTTTAGTACTTTGAAGCTTGCATGCCTCAATGGCAAGTTTCTCACTTCCGGCGACAGGTTTACATCAATGGCCTTCGACCAAAAGATTTTGTGTTGCGTTCGACGCCAAGTCCTTTATTCACACCACGTAAATTGTACTGTAGTACTGTTGTTGGGAAAAGTATCTATTTAGAACGCCCCTATCCCACTCTAAGGTGTGATAGTGCCTTGGCAACAAACAAGGAAAACTACTTGAGTATTCTTCTTTATGAAATGTAAATGAAGAGGAAGGATGTAACTAACTTGTGTCTTTCGCTAGTTTGTTGATCCAATCGCTCCTCTCTTCAATAGCTCCCAGCTCCCTGCTCCCTTGTTGGCCCAGCTTCACCGAATTCCTGCAAGATCACAGAAGAGAGAAACTACACGAAGATATAGATTTACATTCATGAAAAGCTTAGGATCAGATTAAGCTAAACATGCAAATATAACAAAACATCATTGATACACAGCATGTAGGAGAAACTCAAATAATTTTATTGATATGATAAGAAAGTCCAAGAGGAGATACAACCAAGTGAGTCCCGATCCAACATCTACCTCCCAGCAAAGGAATCCCTTCCTCTCCTCCAACAAAGCATAAATTACCCAATGTACTAATCTCAATCTCAAACCAACAGCAATTCTCTGCAAAGTACAAAATTCCAGCCTCTGGATCTCTGGGATGAGGGATCCATATATAGATGTAAGCAGAGAGGATGAGTCAGCTTATGTTTTGACTTGTGGCTTCTCTCTGTCAGTTCTTGCTTCCACTTGGAGACTGAGAGCCTCTTACTCATCACTTGGTCGAATTCAGTGAGGCAAGTGTCATTGGAGAAGATTCTGGAAGCTTCCATGGTCTTTCCACCTCGTTGAATGACTCTGCCACTTGTCATTTCACGCTCAACGCACCTGGGTAGTGCATTCAAGTGCGTTGCAACGCACCTAGCCAGTGTATTTGGGTGCTTTGCAACGCAGACAGCTAGTGGAGCTTCTGAATTGATCCTGATTTGACTAGTTCTGAGTGGTTTTTGGTGGAGAACTTCTGGGCGAAGCTGTCATTGGTTGACCTTGTTCCTTTAGGAGCTGTAACAATATCTTTAGGGACTTTGGATCACTTGGATTATGGACATTTCATGCTCAAAGCTGTAAGGCACAAAAATGTCTATAACAGTTGCCCCCTAAAGTATGATGTCGTTTATCGGGTGAAATGCTTTATTAGGAGGATCCGAAGGTCATCCAATGCTGGGAGGAGACCTGTAATAATATACAATACAATACATTATTTTTCATACTGTTTTCACGATCTAGCTGAGGCGGGCATTCCCATGCTCAGCTTTATAAATTCATTTTTTATGTACATAGGACAGACAATCGTCTGATGGTAGACTGATGATTCTGATGAAATCATCATCCTTTTGGTAGGATGATCATCTGTTCTGCAATGCTGTACATGTCAATGTATTTATTTTTTTTGAATATATATCGCAGCCTGGATGGATGAAACTAGATCTGGGGTCTTCAATCTCATCCGATCTTCACTCTAAGTACAAGTCGATCCATGTGAGAGATGTTTTGAAGTCGAACATGGAAAGACATCGCTTGATTACCAGTCAATGATGTAAACTGTTAACAAGCGCGAGAGGAATCACCGATAATGATAATGACCCTCAAGGTACTGCAGTACAATTCACGTGGTGTGAATAAAGGACTTGGCGTCGAACACCACGCAAAATCTTTCGGTCGAACGTCATTGATGTATACCTGTCGCCGGAAGTGAGAAGCTTGCCATTGAGGCATGCAAGCTTCAAAGTACTGAAGGGGTTGTTCCTAGATCAACTTCTTGGATAATGAGCTGATGTCGACAAGAAGCGATCCGTCAAAGGAGGGCCTTGATGTATCCCACATCAGTGACACAGAACGGAGCAAATGATTTTGATGGAGGTGAAAACGATCTGATGATATATGGTTCAGGGTGGCGGTCATGAAAGAATGAAGTATAATGTATGGTAGTGGATGGGACACGGTTGACTTCTCTAGATGACTTCTCTTGAACATATCGGCGACACTTATGTGATGGATTGGTAGCATTTACCCCAAAGGTGGATGGTATGGTGAGACCATGGTGATGTGACCGGTGAATGAAACAACCCAACCCAACTCAGGCATGGAGTGGAAGTGTCATGTTCAAGAGTGACTTGCTACCAATAAAGGTTCTTTGAGTTTCTTCCCAATTTTTCCCCAGTCATTGCTGACCAGTACCTCTTTATTTTTGTCAAGCTTGAGGAGGATAACATATGCTTTTTCTATAATTTTCCCTTCGGGCAAACCCATCGCTATGTTTTAACGAGCCTAGCGATACTGAAACTCGTTCTCGTCTAAAGACAAGTTTTTCGCTATTAATCTTTTTAACGAGTCTAACGGCAAAGATAACTCGGTGCTTTTCATTTTTAGAGAGTCTGAAAAGGTACGTAAAGTTAACTCCAGAATTCCTTTTTCGTCATCTAATCCCTTAAGTCTGAAAAAGTATAAAACAATACAGAAGGGATGAATTTTCGATAGTTTTAACGAGCCGAACAAAACAAGCGCTCGATCTTTTTGTGCAATAATCCCTCAGGTCCAAAAAGATTAAAATCTAGAGGGATAGCTATTCCTGTCGCTTTAACGAGCTGGAAGGCCAAAACTCGGCAATCTTTTCATATTTTACGAGTCAGATGAAAAGAGCTTAAAGAAGACTCGTCTTTTGAGGAACGAGTGATAAAATGGGTAGCAGCTGATTCCAGGTAAGGGTTGGAATTTTCCAAGCACGGCAGTGTCACAAGGATGGCTAGTGAAATCACTCTTCGCAGTTGTTCCTCAAAATGGGTAAACAATCAAATGGAGGTGAATGATCGGCCAATGGAAAAGTGGAGGTGATGGTGCAAACACGACCAAGGCTTTAATGGCTGATAATGTTACATTCACGGTGGTTATTTACCGGAGGATAGTTCATTTTTTAACGAGATTAAACGCGGGTTAACACTTGCTCGATCTTATGTTTATTTTTTAACGAACATGAACTATGTGCTAAAACTGCTCGATAATCCAGTCATATGATAAGAATGTCTCATATAAAACGGCAACATTTAGATTTTTGCCCCACTTCCTTTCTTTATGCAAGTTAGGAAACGACTAATCCAAAAAACAGATAAATAATCGCTCTTTGCTTGCACTCCAACAAGGTTTGCATGCCCCCAGGTATAAAACAGAGTTTCAAGGTTACCTCTACTTCACTTCCGCCAAAACAATTGTTTTACTGAGAGAGCCCTACCTCTTACAGGTCACCCAAAGACTGTTCCATTAATCTTTCAAAAAAAACACTTCTTCGGTGATGTCTACCGAGATAAACAAAGGTGAGCGACGATGCCCGCCAACTCACATAACTTTGACAAAAGAATCTTATTCTAGAATAACCCCTATCTCAATCACGGACGGGGTACAGACTAGTCATATTCTCCCGCGGAAACCTACCCTATACCCGAAGTTTTCCTGCCGAAGCAGACCAGGACGCATGCCCCCTGGGTTCCAGTCATATCCTTCCGAATCACTCGCGCTCATCGGGAGGACGGACCGTGGGTTGAGACATTTCTTGCGTGAAGAGACCATTTAGGGATGGTATATGACTATTTGCGATGTGTGATCCGGGAAATGAAAGCTGGTCCACGAGCTTGACCACTCTTCCTTCGTGCGGAAAACACATTACTCTAAAGAGTGAGGAGACAATGGCTCCCATGCAATATATATAGTCTCATCCAAGGAGTAGGTTATAGTCCAAGGGTCCTTGAACGACCATCACGTTCATTTGAACGGTCTTCCCTTTCAATGTTATGGGCACATTGGGTAGGATCCCTAAAGGTCGATTGGTTCCTTTATCAAAGCCTGTCAGATTTCTCATTTCAGGCAAAAGCGATGGAGAACCAAGCGCTTTCCAAGCAATAGAGGAAAGGATACTCACAGATGCCCCCTCATCAATGATGGTGCCAGCCATGACCATTCTGTATATTTGGACGATAATTCTGAATGGTATGCTTGCTGGTAAACGGGGTCTGCCTAGTTGATTCCAGTAGAAGGATACAACTAGGTTGCTTGGTGGTGGGACCAAGTAGACGGCCGGGTATGGCTCTGACGAACTTCCTTCCTGCAATAAAGGAATGGCTAGGTTGCCCCCGTGTTCGTCGGAGTCTGTGTTGATGAAGAGAATTTGGACGGTATCATCCTTATTCTCCTCAGTGACTGTATCATTCGAAGATAAAACCTCTAAAGGCAAGACCGGGTCAGCTGCCGCCTCGACCTTTTGACTTTCGTCGGGTATGGATTCAGCTAGTTTATCTTCAATGACCGGCGCTTCAGCTGACCACTTGAGCGGGCCAGCTGGATTTTCAACTAACGAAGGACTCAACAAGAGTTTTTTATATCTAGGAGGAAGTCGTAACGGTGAAACCGGATGACCATCCAAAACTCTTTTAGCTTCGTCTAAGAAGGGACAACGGTGGATGGCGTGATTGCCTTCGCACAGTTTACAAGGAGATCTAGCTCTCCCTTTTTGTCCTGGGACTTCACTTTCGCTAGTTGATGGTGTGCTTTCAACATGGCTATCAGAGGTTGACGCCACCGGATTGTGCAAACGGGGAGACCAGTCCCTTAGTATCCGAGGGATGCAGGGACAATCTCTGTGAAAGTGGTCTCCCTTGCAAATGACACATGGCGATTTAGGCCTGGTCAGTGCAGTGTGTGGATTTTCATTAGACGACACTCGTTTGCCCCAAGTCGCTTTTGGCTCCTTCTTCTTCTTCTCTTTCTTCTTCTTTTCCTTCTTCTCCTTAGGAACTTGGTTTTTTTCTTTGTCAGCCCCATCAAGCGAAGAGGAAGGAGGAGAGGAAGAATTAGAGGAAATAGAAGGTTGGTGGGTAACTCTAGACTGGTCTAACTGCTGATTCGACTGTTCAGGAATAGTGGTGTTTTGAACGACATTGGTTGAGAAGAGCCAGACCGGCAAG
This sequence comes from Pinus tabuliformis, assembly GCA_031772625.1. NCBI lineage: Eukaryota > Viridiplantae > Streptophyta > Pinopsida > Pinales > Pinaceae > Pinus > Pinus tabuliformis. The sequence continues at coordinate 736,585,279 of CM062815.1, forward strand.
CCAATTGTCAGTCCTGGAAGCAACAATGTGGCCATATGGGGCGCACCAACATCTCCCCAAGAGGAGAAGGGACTAGGATTTCCACCAAGGGGAATTCCTTGGTTGGTAGGCTCCATTTTCTCAACCTAAAGATCAACGCAGGAAAAAGGGGATGAATATTCCGTTTAAAATAAATTTTAACGACGCTTGGACACAACTTGCTTTTTCAATTTTAAAGAGTCGAGAAAAAGAAAAAGATGACTCTAGTCTCCTTCGATTTTTAATGAGCCTGAAGTGACAAGTGCTCAGATGGACCTTTTCCATTAAGGAGTCTGAAAAGGAATGAAAGGGACTGTTCTGGAGTTCTAGGTAGAGGGTGTGCCAAACCAATCGCAAAACTGCAGAATACTTTTTAAGGTACGGGCGGTCAATCTTCCCGAATGCTGTGTTCAGTGCATTGCGGTCAGTAGGGCGGCTGACACGGCTTCCTGTGGATAAAGGTTTTATGCCTATAGGGGTCTCCCAATATATACTCGACGGTACGTGGGAGCACAATCCATACTGGCACTTATCGTCTCTCAGGAGGAATCACCCAACCATCAGTGAGGCCGACAGTCACCAGGTTTTACGACGCCGGAACACGTCTCTAGCCTTGACCTCTATGTTGTGCGTTAAGTTCCAATGTGTTGTTAAGTTCATTCAATTTATTTTAGGTTGATCTTTCTTAGAAGTTTGCCTTTTTGGATCACCACGAGATTTAGATACAATTCCTAAATGCAGTCTAAAGATGATAAGCAAGAATTTATCTCTTTTCAACAATGAAAATCCTAGCTACAAGGGGAAAAGAAAGACACAATCTTTTCTCAAAGAGCATAGAGCACACTGTAAATGCACTTTTCCTAAATCAAACCATACAAACTATCAATATGAAAATGCACATGTGCATGTATTTGTTTTCACTTTCTTAATATTGATGCCTAAAAAGAAAGCTGTTGTACAAATTTGAATTCGATTTCAAGTGAAAACACAAACAAGTTTCTTTTTGAAATCAAAAAGACGATTACGACACTTTATGATTTTGAAGTAAACACTTGTTTCGACACTAGAAATTCATAAATTCAAACCAAAAGACAAAAGTAAAAGCACAATCAACTGTCAACAGCAAACAAACTTTCTCCTAAGATCAAAACGACACTTACGACAGGTCTAGATCTAAGGGCGACAGTATGACTAGTTTACTTTTGTAATGGGAAACTGCAAATGATGTAACAAATACACAAAAACAAATACTGTTTCTTTTATACAACTGAGGCGGAATTAAGGCAAAGAAAAGGGGTTTTCAGATAGGTACACACACTGATAACAGGCTGCAAAAATCAGAGATAAAACTGAACAAAATGAAGCAAAGAACCACAGCTGCACAGGGCAAAGGCTGATCAGCACACCTGTTGCACAGAGAAACTGAATTGCAGTGCAGGTAGCCCTCTCGGGACCTGCGTTGAAATACATAACCTCTTCACAGAGCCTGCGCTGAAGCAGAAACGAGAGTTTCCTCTAGGTTCTAGGTCACGGTTTGCAGTTTAATCTATGGTTTTTGGCCGGATAAAAGCTATCAATAAGGTACAATTAGAAGGATGATTTAAAGGAGGACTAAGAGCTATCACAAAGGGTAGTTAGAGCATTTGTGGATCAGCTGTTCAGATCATAAACAGGCCCAGTGAATGGACTAGAGTAGCATATCTCTACTTTGCATTTGTAAATGGCAAATGCAGTTCGATTCGCCACTCCTAAGTTTATGAGAAGAACAACAATAGAAACACAAATAAACTAACTAGATACGTTCCCCAGCGGAGTCACCAATTTGTCGTTGGGAAAAGTATCTATTTAGAACACCCCTATCCCACTCTAAGGTGTGATAGTGCCTTAGTAACAAACAAGGAAAACTACTTGAGTATTCTTCTTTATGAAATGTAAATGAAGAGGAAGGATGTAACTAACCTGTGTCTTTCGCTAGTTTGTTGATCCAATCGCTCCTCTCTTCAATAGCTCCCAGCTCCCTGCTCCCTTGCTGGCCCAGCTTCACCGAATTCCTGCAAGATCACAGAAGAGAGAAACTACACGAAGATATAGATTTACATTCATAAAAAGCTTAGGATCAGATTAAGCTAAACATGCGAATATAACAAAACATCATTGATACACAGCATGTAGGAGAAACTCAAATAATTTTATTGATATGATAAGAAAGTCCAAGAGGAGATACAACCAAGTGAGCCCCGATCCAGCATCTACCTCCCAGCAAAGGAATCCCTTCCTCTCCTCCAACAAAGCATAAATCACCCAATGTACTAATCTCAATCTCAAACCAACAGTAATTCTCTGCAAAGTACAAAATTCCAGCCTCTGGATCTCTGGGATGAGGGATCCATATATAGATGTAAGCAGAGAGGATGAGTCAGCTTATGTTTTGACTTGTGGCTTCTCTCTGTCAGTTCTTGCTTCCACTTGGAGACAGAGAGCCTCTTACTCATCACTTGGTCGAATTCAGTGAGGCAAGTGTCATTGGAGAAGATTCTGGAAGCTTCCATGGTCTTTCCACCTCGTTGAATGACTCTGCCACTTGTCATTTCCCACTCAACACACCTGGGTAGTGCATTCAAGTGCGTTGTAATGCACCTAGCCAGTGTATTTGGGTGCTTTGCAACGCAGGCAGCTAGTGGAGCTTCTGAATTGATCCTGATTTGACTAGTTCTAAGTGGTTTTTGGTGGAGAACTTTTGGGAGAAGCTGTCATTGGTTGACCTTGTTCCTTTAGGAGTTGTAACAACATGTTTAGGGACTTTGGATCCCTTGGATTATGGACATTTCATGCTCAAAGCTGTAAGGCACAAAAATGTCTATAACAAGTACCTTGAGGGTCATCATCATTATTGGTGATTCCTCTCGCGCCTGTTAACAGCTTACATCATTGGCTGGTAATCAGGCGATGTCTTTCCATGTTTGACTCCAGAACATCTCTCACATGGATCGAATTGTACTTAGAGTGAATATCGAACGAGATTGAAGACCCCGGATCTAGTTTCATCCATCTGGGCTGCGATATATATTCAGGAAAATAAAGACATCAAATGTACATCATTGCTACACAGATAATCATCTAATCTAAGGGATGATGGCTCTACCAGAATCATCAGTCTACACTCAGACGATTGTCTGTATCATGTACATTAAAAATGAATTTATAAAGTTGAGCATGGGAACGCCCGCCTCAGCTATATCATGAAAGTATTATGAAGATAATGTATTATATTGTATCGTATTACAGGTCTCCGTCCAGCTTGAAAGAACTTCAGATCCTCATGATAAAGCATTTCACCCGACATCGACAAATTAACGACCTCATGATTTAGGGGGCAACTGTTATAGACATTTTTGGGCACTGCAACCCCAATCATAAATGTTAATAAACCAAGGGCTCTTAAGTCCCTAAATGTGTTGTTTCGACCCCTAAAAGAACAAGGTCAACTGATTACATCTTCTCCCAGAAGTTCTCCATGAAAAACTACTCAGAACTGGTCAAAACTGGACCATTTCACCTGCTCCATAGGCAAAGTGCGTTGCATCCCACCTGAATACACACAGTAGGTGCGATGCATGTCAAAAATCCATTCTATGGGGTGCGATGGGCGAGAGTGAACAAATGGCAGGGTCAATCCGCAAGGTGGAGGAGCATGGAATCTTCCAGAAACTTCTCCTGTGACACTTGCCTCTCTAAATTCGACCAGGGATGAGTAAGAGATCATCAATCTCCAAGTGGAATCAAGAACTATCATAGAGAAGACACTAATAAAATCTCAAAATCTGACTCACCCTCCTTGCAAACATCTATATATGGATCCCTCATCCCAGAGATCCGGAGGCTGGAATTTTGCATCTTGTAAGGAAGTGTTGTTGGTTTCTTGGTGCAATATCATAGTGTTGGGTGATCTAAGCTTTTCATGAGGTGAAGAAGGGCTTCTTGCTGAGAGGATGATGTTGGGTCAGAACAATTGGTTGTAATTCTCTTGGCTCTTTCTTGATCATCAATAAATCTATTCAAGTTTTCCTCCATACTCTTGTATGATTTATGTTTTATGCATTTGTATGGTCAATTTACATCTGATCCTATATTGTTTATGATAATAGATCTATGTTCTTGGATAGTATTATGCTGCTTTGATTCTACAGGTGCCCTGTGAAGCTGGGTAGACAAGGAAGCGAGTAGCAAAAGATCTATCAGAAGGGAGAGGAATCAAACAAGGAACCAAGCGCAAGACAGAGGTTGGTCTCCTTTATTCTTCTCTCATCTATTTCTCATAAAGGAAAATGAAAGTGGTTTTAGTTTTTTTGTTTCTAATGTAGCTACCAGCCTTAGTGGGATTAGCAGCTCTGCATAGACACTATTCCCGGTAACAACCATTAACAGATATGAGACTAAACTACAGGATCCAAGGGCTTAGTTTGTCATCTGGCCCTCCTTCTAGGACCAATTTGTTGAAGGGTCAAAATGTAACGCCAAAAACTAAGGGGTATGATCCGGGCTTAAACAGGAATGCAATAAAATACAGAGATAACCATAAAGACAGATATGCAGTGGAAATAATACTTCATTTCATTACCGTAAAATACTGAAATATGCTTACAAACAGAAATGGAAATAAACCAGCTAGGGCGATGGTAGCTTATCTCTGAGAAGAGATGTGGCAGCTACATGCCTCTGAACCGTGTTACAATGAGGCTTGAAGGCCTATTTATTGTTGAGAAACAATGGAAAACCCTTCACATTCCAAAACCTAACCCTATAAGATGAAACGCCAAATTGTGGGCCCCGTTTCTGGGTAAGTTGGTACATCAACTTCCCGGGGTCGTGAATTGGTCATATTATCTTCGTTTGACGCGCATGATAGCCCGTTGGAAAGATCTCTCCGAGGACTACGACAAAAAAGACAATTTTTTGATAGAAAAATCGTTGACAGTAGATTTCCCAAAAAACGTCGTTTAGGGCCTCAAAACGGCTCTGGAAGTTTAGGACCCGAAAAACTGCTAAAAATAGTAAACTGTGATACAATTTAGGAAACTGAAAAGATTGAAAGAGACAGTTGTGGGTGCCCAAATGGGATAGGTGGGTGGCCACCAACATCCACCTGGATCAGGGTATCCCTGGTGTGAATTTCCAATTAGACCTCACACCATTTGGGATAGGAGCCCCATCGATATGTGGGGTCGGCTACCACCATGAATGTTTTCTGCTCTTGGTTATCAAATGAGAAAGTGCCAAAGTGGGGCAAGAATGAAATGCTTGGGCAGTGAAATAAAATCAGCCCAAGATTGACAAATTGCAGAAAGAGGTGCAAACAAGTCTCAGCATCAATAAGAAGAGATATATGATGAGAGGGATTAGTGAGCTAAAACCCCATCAGAAATAATAAACAGGAACATGCCATAAGTCAATCGCGAAGTAGTTCACAATAGGTCACCGACATGGCAAGGAACAAGTAAAAAAATATTTGAAAGAGAAACATACATCCAAACACTATGTATCATTACATAACATCTTGTGTATATGAAATCACACATACAAATATGGTGAGGTACCAGAAAGCTAATAAAACCACCATGAGTAAGCATGGGAATTAGTGCCAAAGATAAAAGAAGACATCTTATTAATATTGTTGCAACTTCAAATACATACCATGCAATTGGTCAATACCCAATACTGGAACATGGGTTTTTCATACCATTGCTTGACACCAAAAACCCTAGCCCCACTACAAATCCACTCTACTAGCTACCAAGAGCTAAGTGGCCCTAGCTCTCAAGCATAAATCAGTTATCTATGTTGGCCTCAACTCAAGTTCTAAAGTCCCTGCTCTATGAGGCATGAGGATACATTTATATAGGTCAAGTGATTGTTCACCTACCGTGACCCTTGACATTCCCTCATGCCCTTTCGGCTACCCTCCTGACTCTTGAGCTTCCCCACTTCTTTATCAAGCCAAGAATGATTGTTACATGCCCACATTAGTCCCAACATAGTGGCTGATATAATGGTGGGTGAAATTTACATTATGATGAAAGAGAGAGGGGAGGGATGTAGAGGGTTATTGGAAACCCTAGAATGCTTGTTTCCAATATCTCACAATGAAGTGGATGCTTTGTCCTGAAACCGACCTATTTTCTTGCTACTATGCTTCGCTCTCATTCATTAATCTTCTAGTTATGCACCTTCAATTTTACTAAAAGTTTCTTAGAACTTGGGAGGGCCCATCTGGCTTACTGAAGGAAACCCTAGTTGTGCAAGCTCCACAAGGAACCCTAATCCCTTTTTGTCGACCAACATTATGTGCCCTTACTTCCACCACGCAGAGGTAAGATAGCCTGAAATCACCTATCTCATCCTTGTTTTGCGCTATCACTTGTGGACTCTCCTTCAACAATTCTCTTGCCCCTTTTCCTGCCATGGATGCCTTGGATCTAGCTTGACTTCAATATTTGTTCTTAACCAAGATCATGCATTTCCACAACATCGATACCTGGGTCCTTTTAGCGATCAATTCATCTTAAGTGTCGTCATAAATCACAGGGATATGCCTTCGCAGCTTCGGTCCTACACATGTACACAATAATTAATTAAGCATCAAGGCAAAAGTATTCTGATGAAATACAAGAAATAAATATCACAATTAATAATGAAAAAGAATTCTTAGCCTTGAAATTGATTGCGATTTCTTGGTCACAAATTTGTGCATTCTCTACTCCATGTTATGGGATTGAGGTGGCAGCACTGGTTTCCCTCCCTGAGTGGTCAGGCTATTATTGTGATACTATTTTCACACTTGCTTTTAATTTTCGCCCACATGTTGCCCATTTTTGCATTGCATTATTTTAAACATTTGCAAAGGTGCGAAGTCAAATTATTTGGCCACTATCGTTGAATAACATGATCCTTTGCACTCATTTGAACCTTGCACTTTGCCTTAATTGAATTCATATCTTTGGTTCTTTTATCCAACTAATAAGACATGCTTGGCTCTGAAGTGGTAACAATGACCCTTCAGAGACATAATTTTTCCAATGATATATAGTATTCTATGGCGATTGTTCATTGGCACGAGCATTGTTTTGGAACTCGACAAACTACTTCATGCTACTAGGGGAAACAGTGCTTGATAAAATTCTTTCAACGCAGGGGTTTCATGCAATTTACGCCAACCTGACCTCACACTCTCTTCAAGCGATACAAATTTTGTCTCTCAACATTTATTTTCCTTTTCCTCCAACTATATTTGCAAATGGATTGAATTCATCTTCATTAGAGGAACTATTCATCTTTGCGCAACCTCGAATGCTCAAACTCTGGGTAGTGCCTCCTGTATAAGTCAACCTGACTCGTCCAGACCCACGTATTTTAATCAAAATAGGTTTTAGAGCCTTCCCTTTATCGATGCACTATTAAGGTTGTTGCGTCGTTTGAGAACCCAATTTACATGACAATTTACATGATGAGAAAAGATTTTTTTCGTTGTATAACTGGAAAAACAAAACAAACAAAAACAAAACAAAAGCAAAAACAAAAACAAAAACAAGAAAAACAAACAAATAAAACAAAACAAAACAAATTGACTTGGAATAAAACTTGTGGGCTTGATTTTACAGTTTTCCCAACCAGCTATGGTAGGTTATAGGAATTCCCACATAGTCACTGAATGGGATGAGCCGCAACAGTTGCTAGCTCCTTCGGGCACGTTTTTCAACACACATACCCCAGCAGAGGTCACATATTCACACCCAAGTAGAGGTTGCATCTTTTATCTTCTTTCACTAAGGACTAAGAATGTGATGGTGCGACCTAGGAAGAACTGCGACTATCTGGAGGTCGCACAATCGCTTATTGGCCAGATTGCACTTCTGTAAGCCTGCCTGGGCATTTAAATGCGACCATGTGACTTTGGGAGGGAGAGCAATTCACAGAGTAGCCTAATTGCAATATGTAAACAGGGCACAGCCTAGGATTGTTTACCCAGACTAAACTACGACTGAGTCAACTAACTGAGGCAGATGTTGCGTTTGGGGAATGCGATCTGATCACACTCAACAGAGTCACACCACAAGTAGGTCGCATCCTCCAAGTGTTCGGGTGTGATCCAGAGATGCGACCTGGGCAAGTTGCATAGTCGCCCTCCAAAGCAAGTTGCACTCCCAATGCATTTGTTAGAACTACGATTTTGCGACATGTTTGAGAGGGTATTTCGACCTATGGGACTATTGGTCGAAAGTCACAGAGGTCTCACTCCAATGGTCAGGCACATTTGCGACTTGGTGGCTTATGAGGATACCCGACACGACAGAAGTCACGGGGTCACATCGAAGCTTGGAATATGTCTACTGGAGATCACTTCTACTTTTTGAGTTTGAGCAAAGCTCAGGCATTGCTCTCTTGTTCGTCTAAATATAGCAATGCCATAAGCGCCCAGCTTCCATCATCCTTTCTTCATTCCTGTGATTACCATGGACATTTTTTGAATGCATGGCAGTGTCGTCGTGACTTTATGATTTTAATGGTTGTTCAACCCCGAATCTGATCTTCTTTCCAATGTAGATGTATTTCCGACTGTCATCCAACGTGATTGAATTTTAGACTCTTCCATCCAAGGTGGATGTATTTCCATAAACAGTCCTGGTGCTAGCGTGCCGCAAATACGTGTCAACATCATTCGAACATTTTTTGTATACCATGAAATTCAGGTATTTGAGGGTGAGTTAACAGTTAGGTGGTCCAACGAACGTCATGCGGTGAGTTTCAGCAAAGACGGCTCGACAGTTCGAGAGCATGGGAAGCCTTTGAACCAAAATACTAATGAGTTTTCTTTGTATAGGAACGGCGTGATATAGATAGGCAAGGTCTTGAAGGTCTGAAGGCATTCCATGCAGTGCCATAGTTCAACTATAATCGTCGAATCGATCTCCTATGCTCTGCTAAACTTCGATCACATTGTGCTCAGTCTCGATCTCCCTTTGCGGCTTGATATTCCCTTTGAAGAGTCGAATTTGGTGGTCAAAGAAGACCTCCTCAACGCACAACATTTTCTTTTATAGGTATGGTTTGAGATTGCTTCCAAATGCATCATTTGGGCCACCCATCGTTAATTCCATCATAACCTTCTCGCCACCCTTGAGTGCAATGCATGTCCTTGCGTTATTTTAATGGGAGGCATTTTAACAATTACCCCATAATGAGATGATGGAAGAGTTGTTTCTATATATATATATATATATATACAGCGACCAAAGTTATACCCAATGTATATATGTATATTAACAAAACAATCTTCCATTCTTATGTTTCCTAATTTCAAAACCCTTCAAGTCCACATTTGACATTAGTTTTTTGGTAAACGGTTGCCTCATTGGATATGTGCCTGAGCCACCTCCCCTTGATCCCTGCAGAGAAGGTGAAACAAAACCAATCAGTTTACCTAAACAACATAGACATGTATATATTTGCACATGGAAGCATGGAACTTAATGAAAATAATGGCAATAACTCATTAAAGGAACATGCATCCCAAGTATTCCAAATTAAGGTGTCATACATTGTATGGTTGAGTGAATCATGCTTTAATTTGGAAATCAGTTCAGCATTCAAGCACCTTAACGGGCTTACTAATTACAAGTGATCATGGTATTATATGAGGCCCAAGGTAATTTCCTACTCATAGGATAAACGCCTAGAAATATTTGTTAACATGCATCTTAGAGAGTGAGGACTAATTCAAAATAAGGTTGGACCTTCAATCACATATTCCAAAGTTATAAGGATGCAAGGGAAAGATATAATTCCCACAGACCCTAATGCACATGCTGAGGTGAAGGATCCGCCAAGGGCCTGAGGAAAATGCGCTGCTATGACTCTCACGATGATTCCATGTGATGCCAATGAGAGTGCTTCCTTAGAGGCATGTGAAGATGAGCTTCAAAATAATGAGAGATTCTTAATGCATCAATGCATCCATTAACCTTCGAAACCCTAATGAGATCTTAAGGCCTATGTCTGAGATAAAGCATGATGTAGATTCAATGTGTGAAATGTGAGCGGGCACGCTAAAGGGGTTGGATAGGCAAGGTCGAGGGGAGAATAACCATTTTGGGCCTTATCGAAACCCTAGTAGCTTGGGGTGAGTGGTGGGATACCCAAAATTTTGAATATGACCAAAAATTTGGGTGGTGTTGTAGCACATACAACACAATAATAGAACTTATCACCACTTATCCATTAGGAAAATGTTGTAGGTACTCCATAGAATGATCAAATGATCTCCATTCACCTACTACTATCATCCAATGGGAGGTTCATTTAGATTTGTAAAATGCCGATAAAAGCACATTTCATGTAAAACACCTAGCCATGTTGTGTGTTTCAAGGAAAATAAGTACTTCAGAATGGTAGTTGGGCCATGCCTGCAGACTCTGCAAAGTCTATCAATTTCAATTGTGAGAGACATATTCTTAATATATCGAGGCCTAGGGACCTAAGTGAAGGCTGCAATGTCTGGTAAATTTGAATGTGAAATAAGACTACTTGTTCATCTGCTGCTGCTGCAGAAAATTAGTCGACATTATCATGCCAATATAGTACTAATAAATTTGGCAACACATTATTATGGGCGCATTTCCAAAAATGAATATTTATATAACATGTTGTCCCTTAGTCATTAAATTCTAGCATAGTTGAGGTATTGATGACCACCCAATACTACCTTTACATCTTTCATCTGGTGCAATACATGCTTTCAAACCCCGGTGCCATTGAAAGAAAAGTGTAGAAAAACATATTTAGGAGCACAATCAATTATAAACATAATGGACAACAAAAAAATATTGAAGTGAATTAAAATAATGCATAGGAATAGGTGACCATTGTGTCAAATAGAAGGGGTAGAGAAATGTATACAATTCTACATTTGCAATTTTGTTATAGTATTGTGTGTCCCAAATACATTGATTACTTAATGCATATATGAAACCTAGCCTCTTTTTTGATGTATTTTCAGTTCAAAGATTGATTGCACTCAGTGCTATTTTGGTTATATTCACCCTTAATTGTTATATACATGGAATGGTCTCAAACATAGCAAAATCAGACTTTGGAGTAACACCAATAAATGATGCCAGAGTCTAGCTTATGCTTCTAGAGTTTAAAGTTCAATGTCAGGCCCAAGCCCTTCTTTGTATAGAGGAAAAACTATTTCTAGAGCCATTACCTTTTCTTGTAAAAGGCGCAGAGGGAATCACTAGTTTATTTATGTGATTTCATTATAGATGACTCATGATGATGAGAAACATTTATTAATTTTTTTAAGATATTTGAAGGCTTTGGTGAAGACAAGATTCAGAGTTGATGTGTGATGTGTGATGTATTACTAGACATCTTATACATATTATATATCAGTTCTCTTTTCATATTTATGTGGCAATGCATTTATTTGATGTTTAAAATATATATAAC